>RPOG01003608.1:0-59756 GCA_008086565.1 Thalassoma bifasciatum | reverse complement strand
ATTAACAAACAAAAAAACAAACAAACAAACATTTAAAAACCTGATGCTCACAGCTGAAAGAAACCTGCTGTCAGAAAAGAGAAGCTGCTTCGCCTCTACAGAGAGAAAGAGAGAGAGATGTAAAGCAATAGAAAAGAACAGGCGATGCGAGAGAGCGTGCTCCATTCCATCGTCATGGCAACAGTGAATTCCAAAGTCTATGGTGGAGCTGACGAGTGCGTGCGTGTGTGTGTGTGTGTGTGTGTGTGTGTGTGTGTGTGTGTGTGTGTGTGTGTGTGCGCTGGGGGAGTAGAGGGATGGATGTACCAGCTGAGAGGAATTTGCTGAGATGAAAAAAAAAAAGAAAAAAAAAAAAAAAAGAAGGAAAGTGTGAATTGCATCGGTGCGCAGAGGATGTCATACATGATGGATGCAAACTCACACACACTTGTGCGCACACAAACACACTAACACACTCATGTGTTTGCATGCACACATTAGCATGTTGTACCAGAGGGAGAGGGAGAGATGACAGACGTGTGAGTCACTTTGCTGACTTTGTCTGAGCACGTTTCATCTCTTTAACTTTCTTCCTGTTCAGGTTGAAGCTTCGATCACACGCATTTAAAGCTCCGTCCTTAAAAGCTGAGAAATGTACCACTTCTTGGAGTGTGACGGATTTGATGCCTTGCTCAGGGGCATTTTAAGCAGAAGAGCTTCTCTCTGGTCGAAACCTCGTGTTCCTGAAGAGAGAATCCCCGACAGCTCAGATACAAGGTCAGCTTTTAGTCTTTTTTTTTATTTCAGTCATTACAAAACTGCAGGAAGAAAAAATCCACATGAAAGGCAGCAGCAGCAGCAGCAGCGGCAGCACAGCGGGGAACCTGAGTCTTTCCACACCGAGAGGAACATAAGAGGAGCTGCTGACCACTTACTCTCTCTTTACAGACTCTATAAAAGACAACAGACCTGATCTTTTGATTGCGTCAGTGATCTTTAACAAACAGCAGCAGATCTTTGACATGAAGAGCCAGAGAAGGAATAAAGCTCACACTTTAGTCTTTAACCAATCTGAGAGTGTCAGTGATGCTCTGGACTACATGTACCAAGATGCATTGCAGATGCAGATTTACCTCGGTCTCATCCTCATATTAAAGAAAAAAGAATGTTAATGAATGAATGAGTTACAAAAGCCTGGGACAAGAGTTTTTCTTCAAGTATTTTAATTCTTCTTCTACAGTACTTGATAAATAATACTTTTTTTTACAATCCCAATTGCAATGAAGTTGGGATGTTGTCAATAAAAACAGAATACAATGATATGTAAATCCTGTTCAACCTATTTTTAATTGAATACACCACAAAGAAAAGATATTTAATGTTCAAACTGATAAACTTTATTGTTTTTGTGCAAGTATTTGCTCATTTTGAATTTGATGACTATAACACATTCCCTAAAAAAGCTTTGACAGGTTGAACAAAAGTCTAGTCAAGTTGCTGATGCTTAAAAAAACAGCTGTTTGGATCATTCCACAGGTGAACAAGCTCATTAGAAACAGGTAAGTGTCATGATTGGGTATAAAAGGAGCATCCCCAAAAGGCTCAGTCCTTCACAAGCAAAGATGGAGCCAGGTTCACCACTTTGTCAACAACTGCGTGAGCAAATAGTCCAACAGTTTAAGAACAATGTTTCTCAACTTTGTCCAACTGCAGGAATTGATGGATTTCATAATCTACAGTCCATAATATCATCAAAAGGTTCAGAGAATCTGGAGAAATCTCTGCACGTAAGCAGCAAGGCCCAAAACCAACTAACTTACCGGCACTGGAAACTGGGGAGTCCGCCGCGACGTAATTTTTGGGTGTAGTAACACATTTCCTATAATCGTGCACCCGAGTCCTTGTGAAGTCTTTTGGTAACAGTCAATTGTGTCAAGTAGTGATGTAGATGTTCACTGAGTTCAAACTCTACCATGCAAAGACAAAGTCAGACATCAACAACACACAGAAACGCCGCCGCCGCTGGCTTCTCTGGGCCCGAGCTCATCTGAGATGGACTGAGGAAAAATGGAAAAGTCTGCTGTGGTCTGACGAGTTCACATTTAAACATTGCATAGATCGGGCCATTGGATCTCATTGACCTAAGCTGAAGTACAGTGCAGGTCTAAGAAAAAGCACATCATTCGAGCTGGTTTTGAACCAGCGACCCAAGGATTACTGCTATTACCATCCTCTACAGTCCTCCTCTCTACCAACCGAGCTATCGAAGGGAGTGTGCAACACAGAAAGCAGGAGATCCCTTTGACAATCCTACAAAAAAAGGCAACAAGCAGGTAAAGGAACAGTCACTGTACCTTTGTGTTGGCTCAGTTCATCTCACATGGCAAAAGTCTTCTCAAAAGTCACAAAGGACACCTTCAAAATGAAAACTTCCCTTTATTCTAGAGGTCTTTTTTCTCTAGGTAGACCAACAATTAAACTCTTTTTGGAAATCATGGACATGGTGTCCTCCTGGCCAAAGAGGAAAAGGACAATCTGGATTGCTCTTAGCGCAAAGTTCAAAAGCAGCATCTGTGATGGTATGGGGGTGTGTTCGTGCCAATGGCATCATGGGTATCTTAGACCTTATTTACATAACTGTATACCATCTCTGTTGAGTAGATAAAAGCAGATAATGCACAATTTTTTCCACTTAGATTATTCTCAGAGGTTCATATGTTGATGTAACATTACAGAGAGGAATAGGTCAAAGTGTCAGCAGGATATTGTTTTGAAACTATTTCAGTTTTTTTGATGGTCTTATATGATGTACATTTTTATAAAACACACATAATTTAACGAAAAGTATTCATAATTAATTTTAAATGCAAATAGCATGGCCAGGAACCATCGATTTTCTTTTCAAGAAATTTCATGATATAAACCTAAAGTTATGAGACAATAACTCTTGAAATTGGGTCAAATTGATCATAAGACAATAACTTTTCAGTTTCAACATTTTATATGCTGTTTTAGCAAAATTTCTTAGCTAATATAACTTGTAAATCGTCATATTCTGACAGTGTCCAAACCGTTCTTGGAGCTGAGGTTTTAATTTCAGATTCTTTACAAAAGTCGCCTGTACTATCAGATCAAAGTTGCTCATGGGAATTTTTTTTTCTCTTAATCCATCACTTCAGCAGAACACAACAAAAAAGCTCCATTAAAACCTGCTCAGTTTAAGAGTCCTGATGACTAAGAAAGCCCCCCCCCCCCTCCTCGTCCCTTCTCAATGAGACCCTCCCTGTGGATAAAGCGCCGTGGAGTCACTAACAGGAACAGAAAGTAATGAATCAGGATTAGAGGCAGAAATCAGAGCTTATTATTGCAGGAAGTGAGCAGTGACCAAAGCGTACACACTCACACGGACTCAAACTCCTCGACACCTCCACCCCCTCCGCAGAATAACAAGGAGACATTCAGCGCCGCCCTGCGTGATTTCTGGCTGCTGATTAAACTTTTCCAAAAAGTCCTGGTGAAAGTGCCAGAGTGTGAAGTTTGCTCATGCAGCACTTATCCCTTCGCTCCGGTCCCTCAGCCTGACAAAAAGGCACTGACGTACGCCGGGCTGTGATGTGGCTCTCAGGTTTCTAAAGACAAACTCTGAAGATTGAATCCTGCTTTCCTCTGCGTCACAGGCTCTCGTTAATTAATCAAACATCTTAAGAAATCTGCGAGAGTTTCATCTTTTCTACAGATCAGTGAAGACGGTGCAATTAGGAGAGATAATGCTCTTGATTATGACTTTGCATTAAATCCTTTTCCGTCCTGATGATGTCAACAAACTCGGTAAACATCAAACAAAATGCAAGAATCTGTGTGCACGATAATACACATTTTATTTATTCTAACAGGCCTGTGTGTGCACGTGTAGACTCAAGGACACAGAGAGATATGATGAGCTGGTTATAAGGCGAACGATGTGGACGAATCAAAACGATCTCTTATCGATTCTTTACAGGAACCAGTTATTGTTTCCCATCCTTATTTGAGACAATCTCAAATGAAGGTTTTTAAATCATTTAAACTGTCCTGTCACTTTAAGACAAAACATAAACAGTATGTGATTAAGCTATAGGGCTGAAAGATTTACTATTTTCTGATCGAAATCACAATTTCAGACATCAGTGATCGCCAAAACTGCAATTTCTTTAATTTAATTTTTTTTTTTTTTGTATTTTATTAATCTTTAATAACTTAACATAATGACGGATATTTTTCCCTACATCATTTTGAATAGTTAAGAGTCAGAGATGGCTCTTTTTGTCTTTCAGTTGTTGTAAATGCTATTGGTCAATGATTTTAAAGAATGTACATGCATTTTTTGTTAATAAAACCATGCGAAACAATTCTAACCTTCAGTTTTCATCCTTGCATTAAAGTAAAAGCTATTAATGTTTCGATGCTATGATGTAATTTTATGTCCAGTTTGTAAATGTTACTGTAATTCGTGAAAACTTCACTGACGCTTGATTCAAAAAGAATAGTGAATCAAATTGAAATTGCAATACCTGCCTGGAAAATTGCAATCAGATCTTTTTCTAAAATTGTTCGGCCCTAAACTGGGCTAAAGGATTTTTTAGGAATAGGATATTTTTCCTGTATTTAGTTCAGTCATTTATGTTCAATCTTCAATGAAAAAGTGCTGAGAGAACAAATCATTAACTACAAAGGTGGGCTGCAAAACCTTTGAAACTGGATCATTCCACGTGGGAACAGGTTGATTGGAAACAGGTGAGTGTCATGATTGGGTATAAAAGGAGCATCCCCAAAAAGCTCAGTCCTTCACAAGCAAAGATTGGGTGAGGTTCACCACTTTGTCAACGACTGCATGAGCAAATAGTCCAACAGTTTAAGAACAATGTTTCTCAACTTTGTCCAACTGCAGAATTGATGGATTTCATCATCTACAGACCATAATATCATCAAAAGATTCAGAGAATCTGGAGAAATCTCTGCACGTAAGCAGCAAGGCCCAAAACCAACATTGAATGGCCGTGACCTTTGACCCCTCAGGTGGCGCTGCATTAAAAACCCACAACATTGTGTAAAGGATATTAGCACGTGGGCTCAGGAACACTTCAGAAAACCATTGACAGTTAACACAGTTCATCACTACATCTACAAGTGACAGTTCAAACTCTACCATGCAAAGACAAAGTCAGACATCAACACACACAACGAGACACACAAGAACAGTTTTGGGGTGAAATGCAAAAGTTTTGCATGGAATTTTTCTGAAAAGCTGTTTCCCCTGATTTTGTGTAAGCTGGCGTTTTCACTGAAAACCTTGACGTCGCACTCAGATTTGTACATGCCCATCAAACCTCCACAGTGCCAAGCGCAAACAGAAAAACAACAACAACAACAACAGTGACCTACGGTCTCGTTTTTGTGCTACTGAATCTACTGACTGCCTTCTACCAAAATGTACATTTCTTGTACTTTTCTGCTGTCAGAGAAAAAGTTTTTCGTATAAACTCCAGATAATCAGCTCATCTCTTCTTCAGCCTCTAAACCTTTGTTGTATATATGGTTCTTACAGTTGTATCGCCAACTACAGGCCTGACATGTGTACTACAGTGTTTTAAGCCCCCGAGCGTTCCCATGTAAATGCAGATTTTTTTGCAGTGCGTTTTTGCTGTTGTGAGGGTGAAATGCTGTGAAGCACTGTTGTGAAAACGGGGCCTTAGACGTGGAAAATCAATCCTTATCTATAAAGCATCAAATCATGACAAACGTTATCTCAAGGCACTTTCCAATGTTAATAAATTTTTATTTTATTTTGTTTACAGAGACCCAACATCAAGACAAGATAAGAAGTCTGATCTTGACCCACCATGAG
Source organism: Thalassoma bifasciatum (assembly GCA_008086565.1). Classification (NCBI taxonomy): domain Eukaryota; kingdom Metazoa; phylum Chordata; class Actinopteri; order Labriformes; family Labridae; genus Thalassoma; species Thalassoma bifasciatum. Next base: position 53,893 of record RPOG01003608.1, on the reverse strand, counting down.
TACAGACCTTTGCAGCATTTAGCAAGTTACAATAGCAAGAGAAAACTTCCCTTTAACGGGCAGAAACCTGGGACGGAATCAGACTCATGTTAGACAGACATCTGCCTCCACTGTGTTGAAAATGTTGAACTAGTGGTCAGGACAGGAACTGCAGCTCAGTATTGTGTTTGTCCTTTTAGTGAGAGTTGAAAAGCCCTGAATGACCCTGAGCAGCAGCTGCATCCAGACACAGCAGAACAAACAGAAACTTTCTCTTTGTTAATCTGAGCTCAAAACTCCGACATAATCCTGCTGCTCGGGCGACTCGGGGCATCGGACAGCGAGGATTACGAGTCAGGCTCCTGCAGCAGAACATGGACCAAACAAACGCCCGGGGGGGTAGTGGAAGGGAGGGGGGGTCTGGCCAGCAGCAGCAGCACAGACGCTGCCGGGAATAAAAGTTCAAGGACAAATGAGCCATGCTGTGCATCATGAATGCAGCAGCGGGGAAGATCCTGCTGCGAATACAGAGCAGAGACAACGTGAACACGGCGCAGGAGCTGGTCAGAGCAGTGGTCATGATTATTATAGCAACACAGCTCCCAGCCAGGATCAAAAGACACGTCTATAGGGGGAGCTGAGGCATGCTGGGATGCATGCTCCTGTGTTCTGCAGCTGAACAACATTTAAGAACTGTGAAGGCTGCACAAAACGTTCTTCTGTGAAAGGACATTTAAAGGTCTCCTGAAGCAGCTATGTGGAACCAATTTTCTCAGTTTTCTGATCGAGTTTGTAAAGTACGCAGACGTATACTTTGTTGAGCTTTATTTAGAGCATTAGATCGATAAACCCAATGTAGTTTTTGACCGTCAAAACTTTCCCCAGGAACTAGGAGCTTTTCCAGAAACTACAGGTCTCTTCATCCCCGTGTGACATGTGCAAATCATTAATTCAAAGATAAATGAAAAATAAATATTCCCATGCACACATAAACAACTATGTCACTTTTACTATGTGCTCCCAAAATGACACTTCAGGTGTTTTTTGGCTCCAAAGAGGGAACTTTAGCACATGTTTTGGCTCCCACAAGGACAGTTAATCATGCTTTAGCCAATTAAAGAGGCAGATAAGTGTAATTAGCCAACCAGGATGGGACTTCACTATTTGTTTTGGCTCCCATGAAGGCACTTAAGCACATAATTAGTTCCAAAGATGGCACTTTAGGGTATGTTTTGGTCAAGTGGCAACCTCCGGTCTGAAAAAATGAAACAACACAGAAGTGCTAAAAAGCTGCTGTTCCTCCAGTGACCGCTTGAGGCTGGCTCCAGAAGCACCGGAAGTCCTGTACAAGTGGACGGGAAAAAGGCCGTTTTCAGAGCCTAAAGTAGCGTATTTAAAGCCTGGTACGAACTCTGTCTCCCGTCATCAATCCAATTCTTCATTGATCTCCTTATTGAGTCCGCTTCTGAATTTTTCTCTGCACAAAAGGTAGCTTTACAGGTCGATTTGTAAGTAACTAAAAAACCCAACAGTTCTTGTTTGAAAAGAAAAGCATATCTGCTTTCTCTGGAAGGATCCTTGAAGTTTCAGGGCTGACAGTTTCTCCAGCCATGCATTAAAAAAAAAATGATTAGGGAACCATCAAGCAAAAAAGGTTATTGATATTGATCGACTGAACCATTTCTTATCCATTCTTCTCTATACTCATTCCTACAACAGAGCGTGTTTTGACTTAAAAGGAGGCATTTTAGCTCATATTTTGCCTCTAAAGATTGCACTTTTACGTGATTTTTTCAACAATTTGGCCATGAGCGTGAGGTAACCAGCCCCCCTGCCCCCCTCCGTGCACACTCCTGTCTTTTACGAAAGAACTCAAACAGAGACAGAGAGAGGAATTCTTTTTTCAGCCGTGAATCAAAGATATTGATATTTTGCACAAACTGCAGCTGGATCAAAGTGAAACTGGATACGCAGGAAACGATGATGTTCACTGTACTCAGACAGAGGAATCTAAATCCAGACCTGAAGCCCACTCTCTGCTCAAAAAGCCGCCTTCACAAACTACAACGCAGACTAAGTGTTCTCTGATAAACCAGAGGACACGTCAAAAAAAACCTCTGGATGTTCACACCTCATTTTATTCAAACTCCTCTTTGATAGGAAACATGAATCAGGGAGCTTTTCTTCTTTTTGTCCTTCATATTTCACCAACACTTTTCTACACAACTGGACATTGACTCATCACCTCCACACTCACACAGGTTTTTTTTTTTCCCACAGTGCTCTATTATTTACATCTCAGAGTAATAAAATCAACTTTCTCTGCAGCTTTCATGAATAAACACAAACACAGCAGCGCGTTGATCCCTCCTGACTGAATCCAGAGTACAGTGTGTTCATGTACATGTGTGCGCTCCTCTCCTGCTCCAGGCATGCGCACGGCGCGCGCACTCACTCACGCCTTCATGCATCAATTAGGAATCAAAGTGCTGATTGGAAACGCTTCAAGGAAAACTGGGATTAGTTTGGAGCTTACCTGAGCGCGAGGAACTTTTGCAGCCTGTGCCGATGCAGGTGGTGTCGGAAAGGCGCGTGAAGGAGAGAGGAAGAGAGAGAGAGGGAGAGAGAGGGAGAGAGGGGTGATGGATTCGTAGCAGCATCATGAAAGATGTCAGAGCTGGATGTGTGTTTGTTCTGCGCATGTGTGGAGAGTAGGTGTAACAGGATTTCTTGATTTTGTCTCTGTAATCTTCCTCGGAACAAACTGTGACAGGCTGAAGTTGTCTTTGTGAGAGATTCAGTGTGTGTGTGTGTGTGTGTGTGTGTGTGTGTGTGTGTGTGTGTGAGTGTGTGTGAATGTGCTGAGGAGGCTGCAGACTGAGGGAGCAGGTGCTGACCAAATCATGTAACAATTTTCAGAGATTTCAGATTTGTTCATAGATTTAAACTCAGCTGACATCTGTTATTGAACGTATGTGAAAATGTGAGAGTTCAGAAAACACATAAGAGGAAATGAGATGAGATTTAAGTCATGAAATGGTGCAAAAAGGCAAAAATTTGTACACAAAAATTAATTCATAATCAGTGGCATGCACAGACATTTTGAAGGACAGAAGCTAAAGAAAATAAAATATAACACACATTTTGGCTCCTAAAAGAGTAGTTTATGTAGTTTTAACCAGCAAATGGGTCAGATTATTGTGGTTCACTTGTGTTTTGGCTCCCAAGAGGAAACTTGAGTACATGTATTAAAACCCAAGAAAGTAGTTTAGCATTTGTTTTGGCTCACAAGAGGGCACTGTTGTGTATTTTGGCACCCTAAAGCAGTTTTCAACCTTTTTTCTCCAGGGGTCTCCTGGAATCCAAAAAGTGTCCCCTGAAATGTCTAGTAATGGATAAATAATAATAATATAAAAAAAATAATGTTAAAATATTTTCTTTAGAATTTTCTTTCTGAATTTAAACAGCACAATGTAAAACTGTACTCTGTATGTTTTCCTAATTAGTAAGTATTAGAGTATTTTCTGCATTTTATCATTAAGTATTTCTGTATTTTTCGTGTTTTGTTTTTAAATTTTTAAATATTTTTTGGGATTTATCATTGAGTATTTTCCTCTTTTAGTTTCCTGGATTCAGTGTTTTAACATTTTAAGTGGCAGGCTAAATTTACAGTGCAATACTGAACTTTGCGCTGTCTGTTTTTGTCTTTTCTATCTTTGTCTTCGGATATTTACATCGTTTCAATTATCTCTTGGGATTATTAAAGGTTTCTGAGTTTGAAAGTTCACTTAGAATAAAGTTTGTATTCTTTTAAGGAGGAAAAAAATGTCACTTTGTGCACTAATCCTGGCTATTCTTTATTTATAACACAGGAAAAAAGATAGAACTAAATTCCTATTTTTCAACAATTGGGCCACAAAGAGGAGCGACACCCCCCCTGTACACGCTCCTGTTCAGATGTTCGAATAAGATATATAAGGTTCAAAAATGTTCTTTTAGGTCAAAATAGTGTGAATCTGAAAAACAATCTTGATTAAAATCGAGATCCTGATCCTACCACAAAACCATCCCAACATATTTTTACCACATCGCCTCCTAGTGGAGAACATTTCCCCTGGTCAGAAGCAGAGTTTGCTGTTTACGCTGCATGTAACACTGCTGAAAACTGACCACTAATTCAGAAATTCCTGTCATTTAATTCCTTTCTGCATATAAATTAACGCTAAAAACCTTTCAAAAAAATCAAACCTGACACCTCATTCATTTATTGTACAGCACATCTGGAACAGCAGCTCGTCTCCAAACCGGGCTGTCGTTGCTAATTTGTCCCACTTTGCCGTGAAGAGACGGTGATGAAGACGGGGAGGTGGGTTTGTTTTTAAGACCTCTTGACAATCAGGACGGGGATTAAGCAGTGTGGGGTGAAGCTCAAAAAGTAGGTAGAAGTGGGTCATGTTTTAAGTGTCTGCAGGAGGTTGATGATCAGAGTGATTGCAGGAGAAAAATAAGAAAGTTTGAGTTGGGTTTGAGGCAGAAACTTTGCTTCTGTTTAAGAAAATATAATATGAAACTTCATGTCTGTCTTTTGACTTTTTTCCTGTTATGAACCAAATTTCACTATAAAGGACTGAGTGAGACGTTCATGAAAAACTGCTCCTAAACCTTGAGTAATTTTGCTTATTTGTGAGTTAATATGTTTCGATTACAAGGGGCAACAACAAAAATATACTCTCAAAAGGCCAGAAAGTAGAACTGTGACTGCAACACTGGTGGTGTTTTTCCGCCTCTACATCCTCCTGCAGACACAGCTCACTCAGACAATACCCACTTTTTTTTTCCATGTGAATTCAAAACCTTGCTTTAAAGGCAAACAGGACAGGCTGTAAACAGATAGAATACCTTTATACAAGACCTTCAAAGACAACAAGTCGAGCCGTAAAGGTGTCTGGAAAAAGACAGAGGAAGAATAAACTCAGGAGAGAGAAAGAGCAAAGACAGGAGAGAAGAATGAGAGTGGAAAGAAGCTCAGACAGGTAGAACCAGACGGCCTCTGCAGGTTTAATACAGAGCAGAGAGAGAGAGCTAAACGAAGACGGATGGTCAATATGGATCACAAAGCTGCTGCGGGGAGGGGAGATGTGTGTGTGTGTGTGTGTGTGTGTGTGCGCGGCGGTGATATACACAGGAGGGGAGCCGGAGTAATAAAGACAGACGGAGAGGAAATCAATACCCAGGCCAGAAAGACAAACATTTAGAAATGAAGTGCAGTGACAGTAAAAGCCAGTGGAGCAGAACTTCTCCTGACATTCACAGTCCAGTCACACGGCGAGCGGCGGCAGATTACGCAAGATGAAACACGGAGAAGTAAAAGGCGTTTCTTGTCACCGAGAGTTGCATTTTTTCCTTTATGTTTCGAAACGTGATCTTGAACTATCCTCTGTCTCATTTTAGACTTTGTTATTTCATGACATAACAGGATTAGCTTGCAAACATTGGTTCCTCCCTCAATTGGCTGAATTGATTCACTGAAGAAGTTTCGTTTTTGATAAAAAAGTATTCATGGGAGGCTTTTTGGACTTTCAAAATCCTAGGTATTTCCTCAAAATACAATTAATTTATTCTCATTTGGTGATTCATTAGACTCATTTCAGACTTAAAGTGATTAAAAGTGAAACACAAGTCCTTGTTTTATGTCCACGGTGCTTCACTTGCAGGAAGAATCTTTCTACGGCTGCGATTATCACTCGAAAGTCCACAAAAAAAATCAACAGATTTTTATGAGTGGACTTATTACTTGAGTTTGTTTTTTTGGTCATTGTCGTACGATAGAACACTGGGGGTTAAAACTCATCTGTAACTTCACTTCACTGCATGTGCTGTTGTCTTATTGGAGACTTTTAGACCTGGCACTAACTGTGCTGATGTGCTGGAATGATCCAGATGAAAAAAAGCAACAAAAACAAACTGTATTACTAGATGGAGTTTATGTCTCTACTATTTTTATTTCTGAAAGTCCAACTATGTCAGTGCCTACAGAAGATTCTCTCTCTCATCTGTCATTGCACCTATTCCTATTATTATTTATTATTATTTATGCGTAACACTACACTAGTTTGCACTCGTGACGTAAAAATCCCAGACATGACTTGTAACCGTAACTGCATGATTTTCAAATCTTGAAAAGCAAAACCCATCAAAATAAAAAACATATTTTATACAATAATAGTGGGAATTAATCCATCTTTGATTTTATTTTAGTTCTTTTTATGCGTAAAGTAAGTAAATGAAAAATATGTAAAGTGTTTTTGTTTTTCTTATTTCTGCCTGCCTTCCACAGTTGGAGAATCACCCTTTTACTGAAAGCAGAAACAAAATGTAAAAGGACTAAAACTTGACAAAAATGTTAAGCGAAGACTTCAAACATGAAGTTAAAAAAAAGGAAGGGAAAAACTAACAGGTTTGTTTGTCATAAGACTGAAACGAAATAGAAAATCATCCAATCATGCATAAATTACCTATAATTATGTCAGTACTCTGTGCAATATCCGGAATTTGTAATTTATTAATGTCAATACTTGTGCAATACACCATACCTATCTATCTATTCTATATTTTTATTTCATTTGATATGTTTATGCTTGGATTTCAATTTTGTGTAAGACACTTATGCTTATATTTGTACTTTCTTATATTTCTAACACTTCCTGAATGGGAGTAACAGTATACTTAAATAGCAATTTCCCCTAGGGGATCAATAAAGTATTCTGATTCTGATTCCTGGCACTATGTTCAAATAACAGCACTACAGAGGTTTGATCAATTCTAAAAGTTGATGTCTGGATTTGTTTGTTGCAGTCCAGTTTTAATCTGAAACAGCGTGATTATAAAATGAATGACTTCATCATTGTTGGCAGGAAGAAAGAGTTTCTTTAAATCTGGTTGAACACCTGGGCCCTGATGCCTAAATACTCTCCTGGTCCTGCACCGTCTGTTCTCTCTGGCTCAACAGGGGACTGAAATCTAATAAGTGACTTCTTCCCGTTACGGCTTATTCGTCCTGGTCTTCAGTCTTTTCTAAATGAGCGTCCTAAATGAAACAGACCAGCTGCCTAAACAGAAACACGTCTCCTCTTAAATACCTCACGCTGCCTCCTCCGATCGGCAGAGTGTGCAGCTGTGAGCTCAGCGGCGCGGTCAGCGTTACATCACTCTCCCTGCATGAAACATCAAGTTTGAGAGGGAACTTTATAATTACGGTACGGCCGCTTATCTGGAATCACAAAGGGGATTATAAGGTTGAATAAAACCGGACGAGAGACTTTGAAAGAAGGTTCTGTCTGGATACTGAAGCAGCAGCAGCAGAAAGCACAGGTGTGCCGGCTGATTTCACTGATAAGACTTCTCAGGAACATCGAGGTGTGAAAAAACAACCTTGATTGACGTCTTTTTAAATACCTTGTTAGGTTTGCTGCAGCTCTTCTATCAAACCGGACAAGTGATTCCTCTTATCGCAGCTTATCTGCAGCCAAGACCGGCCCAGGTTCACGCTGAGAACAGTCTCATTTAGTCGAGTGAAAACACCTGCAACGGCAATCCTCGTTTCATCTCAAGCACAATGTGTGTTTGGAATAAAAGCACTTTAAAGGTATTACGAGTACGACGAAGCACGAGCAACACAGCGAGATGATCAAGCCTTTTAGAAAGCTCATGCATCTGTTTCTTAGTTTGAGAAACCCCAAAAAATAAACACTTGAGTTCTTCCTCCACTAAAAGTTTGTTTTACCAATCTTAGATAACAGAAAACCCACTCCCATGCCGTTCATTCTTATATAATAATGTTTTGTGATTACATTTTAAATCCTTTATTGTTCTGCCACCATACAGCCCCAAACACTGTTTATTTGATATTCACATTTGTTATGCAAAGGTTGACTCACTCCTTAATAATGCACCATAATGCATTTCATTTACAGGCCCGCGATTGTTACATAAGTGCCGCCATCAACACATTTAAATGCATTGTTCAGATGATTATTCTCTGACTCATGTTGTGGTTTATTTGGAGCTCGGAGTCAACAGAGGGGACGCAGGAGGGGTGATCGCCCCCTCTGGTGCCCTCCTGTTGGAGAAAACGCAGCAGAAGTGGTGTGTTGTTAGATTCCCATCCAATAAATAAAACAAGGTCTGTTGGTCTGGAGCCAAAGGATTTAGAACTCCCTCTGCTGGCCAGCTGCAGTAAAGGTCACAAACCTCACAATCTGCTCTATCATGCCAAAAACTGAAATCTATGCAAGTGTTCATTTCTTATACTGAGTAAAAATCATCTAATTCGAATGAATCTGAGCCACATGCAACCGACAAGTCCAGAAAAATGTCTGGTTTCAAGATGTTAAAAGACAGAAATGATGCATGAGCTGCTTGAAACAAGTTTAAAAAAATCTGCTGATTTCAAGCAAGAAGAATTTGCTGGAGCTATGGGGACACCTTGGTGTTTGAGGCCCAACCCTCCACCAAAAAAATACAATATAGTCAATATAGCGCCTTCTCAGAGCACTTTTTTGAATTTAGATTTTTAATGTCCATTTAAATCAACTGAGATTTAATGTTTGATACATTTTACATATTTTTATATTTTATATAATGATTTCCCACAGAAATCATACTCTTTTTGGCCCACTTGCAACGTCTTCGTGACCCACCAGGGGGCAGCGTCCCGCAGGTAAGGAATCACTGATGTAGAGGTTTGAAATCGAAACGTTCACTCCAGCCTTGGTGCTTTGGAAATAATTATAATTTTGGAAAGCAGAAAATCCTCTCTTTAAGTGTTTGATAACCCCTTTAAAGTGTTTGATACCCTCTGTTTAAGCTATAGATACCCCCTCTTTAAGTGTTAGGCACCCCCTCTTTAAGTGTAAGACACCCCCTCTTGAAGTGTTCCATGCCTTCTCTTTAAGTGTTAGATACCACTATTTTAAGTGTAAGACACCCCCTCTTTAAGTGGTAGATACCCCCTCTTTAAGTGTAAGACACCCCCTCTTAAAGAATACCATGACCTCTCTTTAAATGTTAGATACCCCCCCTTCAAGTGTTTTATACCCTCTCTTTAAGTGTTAAATACTCCCTCTTTAAGTGTTTGCTAAGCTCCCTTTAAGTGTGAGATACTTCCTCTTTAATTGTTCGATACCCTCTCTTGAAGTGTTAGGCACCTCCTCTTTAAGTGTTTGCTACCCTCCTCTTTAAGTGTTAGATACCCCATCTCTAAGTGTCAGATACCCCTCTTTAAATGTTACATACCCAGAGGTCTGAGTTCAAACAGAATCGCATTTAATTTTGCATGAGAAACGTCAACGAACCCCAGCTTCAATTCTTATATTGTGGAGATTTTCAAATGAGTCGACATGCATTGTTTTATTCCTCTTAGCTTTTTTTAACAGCCCAGAGACTACAGATGAAAACTAGTCCAGTCCCTGTAAATGAATAAAAAAAAATGAAAATACAGGAAGAGAGAGAGAGAACAAACAGGCTGTAACCAGGCAAGCTTTATTGGTTTAGAACATAAAACACTGCTGGCGGATAAAAAAACAAATTCCTGCGAGAAGCACGTCGGCAGGTACGATGGAAACAAACGGCCGAACTCATGAAATGTAACTCTGTGTTTGATAATAAGTTTGAGACGATGGACTCAAAACATTTATGTAAACCTCTACCTGTTTTATAATGTAAACACATCTTGGTTTGGAGTGTGTACGTCGTGTTTAGAATGAATATTTACACTTTAATCACAGTTTGGAGGAAATGTCTGCATCGAACAAAAGACGTAGACACTTCATGAAACGCTTCACAGCATCAGATTTCTCTGCTGTGGACGTCACTGATTCATTTCTATCAGAAAAACTCCTCAGAAGTCAGCTACATAAATACATATCTGTGTGTGTGTGTGTGTGTGTGTGTGTGTGTGCTCACGACAGCATGAATGCTCAGCTTTGGCAATTAAAATAAACATCTCAAAACACCAGCAGAAGCTCTCGTACTCAGCTGCTAAATGATTTCCTATTTGAGTTTTCACAGAGCAGATATTCATAAACACAGCAGATCGTTTGCTACACTGTTTTTCTGTGACAGTAGCACAGGTTTTAAGCTTAATGTGTTTCCCTGTACGTCTAAAAATGGCTACAAACAAAGCCCTACGCTGGGCACGATTGTTCATATGCTACAAAAAGAAGCCGTCTCTAAAGTTTGACACTTTAAGTAACGAGAACTTTAACGGGAATCAAACTGAAAACCTTAGGTACCCCCTCTTTAAGTGTTACACACCCCCTCTTTAAGTGTTGATACCCTGTGATGTCCAACTGTGATGCTAAAAAAGTGAAATCAAAACACTAGGAGCTCCCCCTACTGTTTGACCTGCAGAACTGCAAATAAGAGTTATTAACTAATGAGTGCAATCTTCCTCTAATGAATATCAGGTGTTCGATACCACCTCTTTAAGTGTAAGACACCCCCTCTTAAAGTGTTCCATGCCCTCTCTTTAAGTGTTAGATACCACTATTTTAAGTGTAAGACACCCTCTCTTTAAGTGTTAGATACCCCCTCTAAAAAAGCTAGATACGCCCTCTTTAAGTGTTAGATACCCCCTCTTTAAGTGTTAAATACCACCTCTTAAAGTGGTAGATACCCCTCTATAAAAGCTAGATACGCCCTCTTTAAGTGTTAGATACCCCCTCTTTAAGTGTTAAATACCACATCTTAAAGTGGTGGATACCCCTTTATAAAAGCTAGATATGCCCTCTTTAGGTGTAAGACACCCCCTCTTTAGGTGTTGATGCCCTGTGATGTCCAACTGTGATGCTAAAAAAGTGAAATCAAAACATTAGGAGCTCCCCCTACTGTTCGATCTGCAGAACTGCAAATAAGAATTATTAACTAATGAGTGCAATCTTCCTATAATTAACATCAGCTGAGTTGAGAACATTAATAATTGATTTAAAATGAAGTTACTTGAGATGCAAAACCATCTGTCTCTGTGCTCTCAGGTTTTCAGTTTGTTCCCTGTGTCAGCTCCGTCTGCATTTGGCACTTTCCACGTAAAAAAAAAACAGGAAGTACCAGATTCCATTTCAAAATCTGTCAATTCAGGAAGCACATCATTCAAACACAAAACAAAAAACAAACCTGTACTTAACATCTGGGACTGATCAGAATTAAAACCAGAGTCCTGTTGGTGGATAATCGTTGGTTACAGGGCTGTGAAATCAGTCAGGTTTGATTTTTTTTTAAAGTGGAAAGATTCAAACGGAATCCAATCTAACATGGCTATAAGATACAGGAGAGGATTAGAGCCACTGGAAATGAATAATCTAGAGGTTAGACCAGTAAAAGAAGTTTTTTCATTCATAGTTTTGTAATGTTATGTTAACAAAGTAATGTTTCCATTCTTGGTTGTGTTTTCCTTGTTCTGTGTTGAGTTTGGGTTCATTTTTTTTTTCACTTGTGTTTCTTGTGTTGTTTTTTTGTGTTTTTTGTTTGTTTTTCCTGCTGGTTGAGTTTATCCGTTCCTCCCCAGTGATTGGCCCTCATGTGTCTCACCTGGGAATTAAGTGTTAGATACCACCTCTTAAAGTGGTAGATACCCCCTCTATTAAAGCTAGATACGCCCTCTTTAGGTGTAAGACACCCCCTCTTTAAGAGTTAGATACAAACTCTTTAAGAATTCCATGACTTCTCTTTAAATGTTAGAAACCCCCCCTTCAAGTGTTTGATACCCCCTCTTTAAGTGTTAGATACCCCCTCTTTAAGTGTTAGATGCCCCCTCCTTAAGTGTTCGACACCCCCTCTTAAAGTGTTAGATACCCCCTTTTTAAGTGGTAGATACCCTCTCTTTAAATGTTAGACAACCCCCCTTGAAGTGCTACATACCCCCCTTTAAGTGTTCGATACCCTCTCTTTAAGTGTTAGGCACCCCCTCTTTAAGTGTTTGCTACCCTCCTCTTTACGTGTTTGATACCCCTCTCTTATTGATAGACACCCCCTCTTTAAATTTCAGATAGCCTCTCTTTAAGTGTCAGATACCCCTCTCTAAATGTTACATACCTAGAGGTCTGAGTTCAAACAGAATTGCATTTAATTTTGCATGAGAAATGTCAACAAACCCCAGCTTTAATTCTTATACTTTTAAGATTTTTAAGTGAGTAGATATGCATTGTTTTATTCTTCTTAGCTTTAGAAGTTTTTTCATTCATAGTTTTGTGATGTTATGTTAACAAAGTAATGTTTCCATTCTTGGTTGTGTTTTCCCTTGTTCTGTGTTGAGTTTAGGTTCATTTTTTTTTTCACTCGTTTCTTGTGTTGATTATCCTTCGTGTCTTTTGTTTGTTTTTCCTCCTGGTTGAGTTTCCTGTTCCTCCCCAGTGATTGGCCCTCAGGTGTTTCACCTGGGAATTGTGTCACACCTGTGTTTGATTAGTCTCTCGTCTATTTAAGCTCCATCCTGAGTTCAGTCTTGTTTTGTTCATTGTGGTGTCATGTCCTGTAGAGTAGGGATGGGCGGATTGATTCAAACTATCAATGTATGGATACATATGTTGGTATCTGTATTGATCAATACTTATGTGATGAGATATGAGATTGTTACTTAGCTTTTACTTTCACTTTCTCTTCTCACCAGTAAATTGCTTATTTCCTTAAATATTTTTATGAATAAATTCTTCTTCTTTATGCTCCTGTAATGGTCAATCTGTCTCTATATGCAAGCTATTTGATATTTAATCAATATTGTATCTTTAATGCTACTATAAATTAGTTGCTGTTATTCATGAATACGCAGGGAAAAAATTAAAGCACGTTATTTTCAGATAGAAAATAAAAGTTTTTTACTTTCATATAAGAACAGACAGTAGCTTTAGAGGTTGTTTTGTTATTTTGATTAATTTTGACAAACTGTTTTTCCCATGTAGGAAGTTTGATATCGATATCAATGATACTGACCCTGTATTTACTTTATATCAGATCAATACCAAATTTTTCAATATCTTACACCACTCCTGTCAACCTTTCTCACTGTGTCTAGCTCCTGTGTCACTTGCACCCTGATTTTCATTTTTTTGTTAAGTAAGAAGAGATTATTCCAGTTATAGGTTTTTCAAGAGGAGTTTTTGGGTTTTGGGGATTCCTTTTGTTTGGACTTTGAGTTTTCTAAATAAATTCTTTAACTCTGTTTTAAAAAAATAAAAATGAAAAAACTTGCTTTGCTGAATTTTTTTTTGCCAATATTGAGTTGAAATTTGAGATAAAAACTCAAACTTTTGAGTTAAAAATCAAGAGACCCATTTGCGCCAACTTACATTGTCTTGCCTGTGCAGCCCCTCATACAGATGTGGTCAAATTGAGGCCCGCGGGCCACATGCGGCCCTTTGGGTCTCCCTGTCTGGCCCACACAAGATTCATCATTGGATAGATTAAAAAAAAAGAAGCAATATGTTGCGCACATTATACAATTGTGTTGGTTTCATTTTGAAAAGCACGGTAATTGTATAATTTTATAGCACTATTCAAGTCCAAGATAGGCTAGATTTTTTTTCATTCAAGAAACTGATTCAAGTTTGTGGTCTTTTTTTCAAGGTTTTCATTATTTGTAGAGTCTCACAAGCCAAACATGAAACGAAAAAGTTATGTATCAAGTGCTTTGTTTTTACAGTTTACTACTTCCTGGTGAGATCAGACTCTTTACCTCCGGCCTAACCCCTGAAATAATGTTTTCCAGTAGCTCTAATCCTCTGCCGTGATTACGAAGACATTTTTTCAGAGTTTTTTATACATATATGTATATTTGATATATATACACACCTTTTGAAGTTGATTTCTCACCTCCATGGCTCAAGCTCCAAAGCAGCCGTTTTGATTGTCCCATCGTTTGATACCAAGATTCCCTTTTCCACTCAATGCTGATATCAGAAAATGTTCTTGGCACTTAAAGAAGTCTCTCCACTTCATCTTCTGAACATTCATCATCCCGGGCTTCTCTTCTTTAAAATACAAACTCTACAGTTAGAAAATCCCAAAGCTAAAACACCTAATGTTGTATTTACACCTCGTAACAGGATCTTCTGTAACATGTGGCTGAATGTAGGAGAGAGGGGGGGAGAGTTTCTTTACAGCTGGAGTAGAAATCTGTGTGTGTGTGTGTGTGTGTGTGTGTGTGTGTGAGAGAGAGCTGTGTTTGATCATCATGGTAAAAACCTTGATTCCGATGAAGTTGGAACATTGTGTAAAACGTGAATAAAACAGAATATAATGATTTTGCAAATCCTGTGACCTAATTTTAGATTTTTTTGCAACTATTCACTCATTTTGAATTTAATGGCTGCAACACGTTCCTAAAAAGCTTGAACAGGTTGAACAAAAGTCTGGTAAAGTTGCTGATGCTGAAAAAACATCTGTTTGGATCATTCCACAGGTGAACAGGTTGATTTAAACAGGTGAGTGTCATGATTGGGTATAAAAGGAGCATCATCCCCAAAAGGCTCAGTCCTTCACAAGCAAAGATGGAGCCAGGTTCACCACTTTGTCAACAACTGCGTGAGCATATAGTCCAACAGTTTAAGAACAATGTTTCTCAACTTTGTCCAACTGCAGGAATTGATGGATTTCATCATCTACAGACCATAATATCATCAGAAGATTAAGAGAATCTGGAGAAATCTCTGCACGTAAGCAGCAAGGCCCAAAACCAACACTGAATGGCCGTGACCTTTGACCCCTCAGGCGGCGCTGCATTAAAAACCCACATCATTGTGTAAAGGATATTAGCACGTGGGCTCAGGAACACTTCAGAAAACCATTGTCAGTTAACACAGTTCATCACTACATCTACAAGTGACAGTTCAAACTCTACCATGCAAAGACAAAGTCAGACATCAACAACACACACAAACGCCGCTGCCGCCGGCTTCTCTGGGCCCGAGCTCATCTGAGATGGACTGAGGAAAAGTGGAAAATTCTGCTGTGGTCTGACGAGTCCTCATTTAAACTCTTTTTGGAAATCATGGACGTAGTGTTCTCCGGGCCAAAGAGGAAAAGGACAATCAGGATTGTTCTCAGCGCAAAGTTCAAAAGCAGCATCTGTGATGGTATGGGGGTGTGTTAGTGCCAATGGCATCATGGGTAACTGTCACAGTATCTGTGAAGGCAGCATTAATGCTGAAAGGTACAAACAGGTTTTGGGGCAACATCTGCTGCCATCCAAGACACTTTGTCTTTTTCAGGGACGTCCCTGATTATTTCAGCAAGACAATGAAACCAAGACACATTCTGCTCCTGTTACAACAGTGTGGCTCTGTAGTAGAAGAGTGCAGCTACTAGACTGACCTGCCTGCAGTCCAGACCTGTCTCCTCTTGAAAATGTGTGGAACATTATGAAACGCAAAATACAATAGAGACCCGGACTGTTGATCAACTGAAGTTGTTCATCAACAAGAATGTGAAAGAATTCCAGCTCCAAAGCTTCAAAAATTATTGTCCTCGGTTCACAAACACTGAACCAGTGTTGTTAGAAGGGGAAGTTGTGTTGCAGGCATCTAATTCAAAATGAGTGAATATTTGCACAAAACAAAAAAGTTTATCAGTGTGAACAACAAATATCTTGTCTTTTTGATGAAGTCAATTGACACAATGTCCCAACTTCAATGGAATTGGGGTTTTACACGAGCAAATGTGGAAAGCAGAGCAGGAGTGGTGAAAGAATCTTTATTGTTTTCTCGTTTTCATGGACAGGGTGGGAAGAAATGAATCTAATCATCTTGATTTGACTTCATCGACTTGTCGGTCAGTTCCCGCCCACGTCCATGAAAAGACAAAGAAAGAAATCTTTCAGTTTTCAGGGATGTTTGTTGAACTTTTCCTTGTTGGAAATGTTCAGCTTCCTGTTTCCTATGCTGCCCCCCCCCACATACACACACACACTCACGTTTTGTTGCTACTAATCGTCTCCTCCCCTCCCGTGTTCCCTCCCTGCGTGTTCAAAGTTTTGTTAAGTGTTCGTATCAGATCAGCAGTGAGTCATCCCTCCGCCCACCTGCTCCCCTCTTCTCCTTTCCTTCTTTTGATCCCTCCTCCCACACGTCAAGGATCTGTGTGTATTTGTGTGTGTGTGTGTGTGTGTGTGTGTGTTGTTAATGAACCCCCCCTTCCCAGTTGTGTTTCCCTCCCGCTCCCCGTGTGTGAAGTCTAGCATGGCGAGGCGCTCATACGCATGTGAGCGTGATAGCGAGGAGGAGGCACAGCTGAGGGAGGCCCCGCCATGGGCATGGACTGTGGGGGGGGCCCGCTCGGGTGTGGGTGGGGCTGAGCGTGGGCGTGGGAGGATCTGGGCAGCGTGGAGGTGGCGGCCATGTGCAGGGGGTGCGGGTAAGAGGAGGAGGTGGAGGAGGAGGAGGCCGGCTGGAGCTGGTAGCTGGCTGCAGACGAAGGCCCCGAGGAGGAGGGGGTCTGCTGGGAGCTGCTGCCTCCTTTGGGCGGGGGCTTGGGAGGGGGTGTCTGGTTGAGCTGGATGGAGATGTCGGAGGAGACTTCGGAGGCGCTGCGGCCTCGCTGCGGTGGAGGCCAGGAGTCCGGGTGGAGGAACTGGCCGCTGTAGTCGCTGCAGTCGGACATGCGGGGGCGGTAGAGGGCGGGGTGAGGCCTGTAGAGCTCCTCTTCAGCGTAACGCTTCATGAAGAGGTAGACGGACATGACACCTGCACCCTGAGACAAACAGAGACACATGGAGAGGTTAAAGAAGAATCCATCCAACAATCTCCTCTCTACTTTTCTACACCTCCACATTTTCAAAAATCAAACTTAAACAGTTGTTTCTTCAACCTGTGACCTTTCTGAAACTTCCTTGAGATGTCTTCATACAAGAAACTTTTTTCTTTTCCCATTTGCAGATTTTTTTGACTTGTTACAAGCAATTCAGACCTCATATTTTTCTTTCACCTCTTAGGCTTATCCACCAGGTTGTCGGTGACATTTCAGCCGCTAAGTTCTTTTTACACTTCACTGACAAAACATAAGGGTCATTTTTGTTAGATAAAAAGTCAAATTTTAACATTTTATCCCAAAAATGTGACTTTTTTTTTTCTCAGGATTTCACTTTTTTATGCTGATAATTTTGATTTATGTCCCAAAATTTTAACTTGGTATTAAATTATCGACTTTTTCTCAAAAAAAAAAAAATTGACTTCAAGCCGTGAGGTTCGACTTCAAAATCTTAAAATTTTGACCTTTTATCTCAGTCTTGACTTCTGTCTCATAATTTTAACCTTGAATTACAATTTTAACATTTCATCTAATACATTTCAAATCTTTGTTCCAAAATTTTGACTTTTGTCTCAAAATTTTGACATTTTATCTCATGACACTGAATTATGAACACAAAAATTTGACTTTTTATCTCAGAGTATATATTTTTTTTGCTTATAATTTGGACTTTTGTCTCAAAATTTGGAATTCGTATTACATTTCCAACCTAGAATCTAAAAATTTTGACTTCCAGTTCTGAATTTTAACTTTTAAATCCCCAAACTTTGACTATTCATCTCTAAATCTTAACCTCCATCTCAAACCTCCATCTTCACTGACAAAACGTATTTAGTGAAAGAATCACTCACAACAACGTGACGTCCTACCTGTTTGGGGTCATTAAGTCACATCCTGACACCCGTACCCTGAATATTTACTCTCCTTTCCACCAGAGGAATCCAGAGTTCAAACATATTAAAAGTGTTGTTTCATCAAATTATTCCAAGTGGTGAAATTTCTCCTGTAAAGTCCGTTGTTTGTCTGTCTGTCGTGTCCGTTCTCATCAATAACAGCAGCTTCACAGTCTTAGAGCATTTCCTCCTCAAGGTCAATCTGACAAAACTGGGAGTATTTTATTTTCTTAGACTTCTGGCTACAACACAAAAAGTGTCTCCATCTTGATACCTGGAGATTTGATACCAGGAGAGCCTGATTTATACAGAAAGTGGTTGGACCGGTTTGACTACAAAAAAAAGCTTTGTGTAATCCTTCACAGTCATGTGCGCAACAGGAGGGGTACAATCTGTGACTGGGAGCTGTAATTTTACCATTCTTTGTGAACCTTTTCACAGCGAGAACAAAGTTGACTACAAAGAAGACACTGAGCACTGATACAGCTGGTTTTATTGCGCAAAGTTGTCAGATTAGACTGTGGTAAATGAGAACACATCTACTGTGTTTGACACCTGAGACTAAAAACTCTCTAACTTCTACAAGTTTTTACCTCGAAAACTCAAATTTCACTCAGATGTAGCTGACAAGGTGTAGAAGTGATGTGGTGGATGATTTATGTCTGAGATGAAGAATCTTGAAGTTAGCGGTGCTGTAAAATTGGTTATAAAAAATTAAAGAGGCGCATTTATTCTGATGTGGAATTAAACCACATATAAAATCATGACATTTCCTGAAACTAGAGACTTTAATCTTTCAAATGAGGTGTCACTGATGAATTTTGACCATATAGTTCCACAGTTATAAGCTTTAAAAACAAAGCATGGTAAATAGGCTGGAATTGGGAGGAGTGTAAGAGGTTAAATACCTTGAAATAAGATATTTTTCTGGACTAATCAGTTGAATTTAGCTCATATTAAAAATAATAAGACAATATTTGCTAATAAATAAGACATAATGACTTGCTTAGGTTTCAGTTTTTGCAGTCAAAGTAGAACAATACACCAAAATTATCACCATTCAATTAAACTAATATAAAAAATATCAGACTAACATGTCGTTTTTTTTACATGCCTTTGAAATGATTGTGTTAGGGGGGCTGAAAGAACATCCAGGGTCCTTTAGTGCTCGTAAAAAGGGTCTAACTACACCCATGAGCTGAACATCTGTCTCACCCCGAGGACTCAAAATGAGATTTTTCAGCATGATGTTCAAAATCATCAGCATCAGCAGCGTCATCCTCTCTAAACTGTAACACGTCGCCATCAGGAGGAGAAAAATTAATGAATGTGTCGTAATTCTGCAGAGAAGCCTTGGCGCTCCCTGCAGGATCCAGCCATTATCAAAAATGTATTCATGTTTTCACCCGGGCATCCGCTCAGCATTCACAGCTCATTCACTATTCATTCACAACATCATGGCTACGATGAGCCGGCGTGCACCAGAGCGAGCTGACGAATGTGTTCGGAGGAGGAGGAGGAGGAGGAAACGTTTAGAGTAATAAAAAAAAAAAAACAGTTTACAGCTACAGCACAAACAAGACGATTACAAATGGAAACAAGAGGAAAGAAAGGAAACAAAAGGAGACAGGAGGTGACAAAGCAGGGACAAAGAAAGGATAAGAGATGGAAAATGAAAGGACAGAGGAGGTGAGGAAAGGAGAGAAAGGAGAAACTAGAGATAGGATGAAAGGACATAAAGCAAGAGGAGAAGGAATGACAGAGGAGCAAAGGAGATAAGAGGAGAAGAAAAGAGTGGGAGGGGACGACAGAGGATTAAAAAACTGACGATGTAAGAAGAAGAAAGAGAGAAGATAAGAGCAGAGGACATGGAGAGAGGCAGAGAAAGAGGAGGTAGGAGAGGAAAAGAGAGGGATGAGGATGGAGGAAAGAGGAGCAGAGCCTCCTGGGTCTCCTGTGAGCGATGTTCTGATGAAGCTGTGCTGCGACAGAGACGCTGCCCTCAAGTCTTCACGCTATTAACATTTATGAATATTGATGCAGGCAGGATGACGACGGGCTCCTACGCAGGCACTTTCTCACTCTGTGTGTGTGTGTGTGTGTGTGTGTGTGTGTGTGTGTGTGTGTTTAGCTAAGTAAGTCTGTGTATGAGGAGCGAGCTACAAGCAGTTTGTGTGTCTGTTTGCACACATGCTGGAGTGTGTTCAGCTAAGAGGAGGTTGGTGCGCATCCAACTCAGACTCCAAACAATCTGTGTGTGTGTGTGTATGTGTGTGTGAGAGAGAGTGTGTACTTGCACAGCTACCTTGGGAGTGAGGACATTATTAACAAGACAACTTAATTTCTTCCCTTTCTTTTCCGTCTTGTGCTGCTAAAATCTACAATTTCACCGTCTTTTCAGGGACATAACCACAGACTCAAAGATGAAAAATAGGCCCCATAACGCAAACATTTATTTAAAAAAAAAGAAAATATCATATGATGTTTACAAAAACAATGTATAAAAACCCAATTCAGGCAGTTAAAAATGAAGATCTGGCATTTTTGGGATATATAGTCAAAATTTTAACATTTTATCCCAAAATTTTGACATTTTCTTTCTCAGGATTCTCCAGTATCATCTCAAAAAAATTGACTTTTTATCTCAGAATTTCATTTTTTTGCAAATAATTATGATTTATATCCCAAAATTTTGACTTTGTATCAAAATTTCGACCTTTTATCTGAATAAAATTTGACTTCAAGCTCTGAGATTCGACCTTCGAATCTCGAAATTTTGACTTTTATCTCAGTCTTGACATCTGTCTCATAATTTTAACCTTGAATCACAATTTTAACATTTCATCTTATACATTTCAAATCGTAGTTCCAAAATTTTAAGTTTTTGTCTCAAAATTTTGACATTTTATCTCATGACACTGAATTATAAACACAAAAATTTGACTTTTTATCTCAGAGTATCTTTTTTTTTTTTGCTTATAATTTGGACTTTTATCTCAAAATTTGGACTTTGTATTTCATTTCCAACCTTTAATCTAAAAATTTTGACTTCCAGTTCTGAATTTTAACTTTAAAATCCCCAAACTTTGACTATTCCTCTCTAAATCTTAGCCTCCATCTCAAAAGTTTGACCTTGGATTACAATTTTAACTTTTTATCTAAAAATAAATTCATCTTATCTCAGGCTTTCACATTTTTATTTCAAAATTACAACTTTCTATCCCCAAATTTTTTGACTTCTGCCTCGAAATTTCAACCTTATATGACAATTTTATCTTTTATCTAAAAAAATCAACTTTGACCTCAGAATTCTGAATCTTTATTCCAAAACATGTTGTCTAAAAGTTTAGCATTGTTATTTCAAATACTGGACTTTTTATCAAAGAATTTTGAATTTTTGTCCTAAAATGTAAAATGCAAAATTTTGACTTTTGTCTCAAAATCTTGACATTGTATCATAATTTTAACTTTAATCCTAAAACTTTGGGCATTTATCTTAAATTTTGACTTAACATGGGCCAGAATAATGGTTTAAGAATCTGAGTTTTCTTTGTTTTGTTTTTTTACTTGTGGGAATTCGCTTTCGTAATAATGCCTCACAACATGCTTGAAGAAAAGTGTAAATTTTGCCTCAAAATCATAGTTACAGTTTTATTCAGATTATCAGTTATTTATATTTTCAGCTGACACAAAGGTGCCAGCTTTGTAGACAGTATATGACGCCTCTCACGGGTCACGGCCACGAGGAAAAACTACTGTATGTCTGCAGTTTGTCTGTAAAAGTTCATTTCCATGAGCTAAAAAGACAGACTTTATGAGCGCATGCATCTTGCATTTAGATTATGGATTGACTGACTTATCTCTGCATGTTCCCAACAAACCAGATTAAGCTCCAGCCGTCAGCTACAGTTAAGATTAGTTTGTCAATTTTGTGCCGTGTGCAGAGCGAGTCGATATAATCCATACACAGCAGCTCCACAGTGTATTAAAGCAGGTATATCTTTTTTTCCTCAGGCACATCCAGTGTTTTATAACGTGCATGAGTTGTGTGCACGGTGTGTGTTGTACCTCTTTAAGCAGGAAGGAGGAGGCGGCGAAGGCGAAGGACCAGCCGTAATGATAGTGGAAGAACTGCTCCGGCTCTCTGGGTCGATTCATCACCTCGTCATTGATGCTGGAGATGTACAAGACCAGACCCACCACCAGACTGAGACCTGCAGAGAAAAATAACACGATCATGTAGCATCCATACTCTTTTCTTTGAAAGGTGGCAACAATCAAACTTTGTGAACTCAGTTTTATTGAGCAGACTATCTACCTCATCTGATAACTCCAACCTCACAGTGCAAACATGACCTGACTCCTCGTTTTATTGATGGACTCTCAGGTTTCAATCATAGAAATTCTTTTCAGCAGAGAAAGAAGTCAAATCTTGATTCTCACAGTGTCAGTTTATGTGCCTTAGATGGATTTGTGTTTGACGCAGGGGTGTGCACAAACATTTTGAAGGACAGGGGCCCAAGAAAAAAAGGTCCATGAGCGTTTTGGCCCCCAGAGGGCACTTTAGTATGTGTTTTGGCTCCCAGGACAGCAGTTTAAACCTGCCAAATGGGCAGATTAGTGTGGTTCACCAACCACAACAGCACTTAATATGTGTTTTGGCTCCCAAAAAGGTACTTGAGTGCAAGTTTAGAACCATACAGCTTCTTGAAAGGGCACTCAAGCATATTTTGGCTCCCAAGGAGACACTTCAGAACAGGTTTCAGCTTCTAAAAGGGCACTTTAGCATGGGTATGGGTCCAAAGAGGGCATTTAAACATATTTTGGCTCTCAGGTGAGCACTCAAGCATGTACTTTGGCTTCTGAGATAGCATTACAGTGTGTTTTGGCTCCCAAGACGTCACCTTTCAACATGTGTTGGCTCCCAATTAGGGCACTGCAACATGGGATTTGGCTCCCAGAAAAGTGGTTTACCATGTTACAACCAGCCAAAGGGGCAGATACATGTGGTGCGCCAACCACAACTGCACTTAATGTGTGTTTTGTCTCCCACAAAGGTACTTTAGTGTAAGTTTGGCAACATGCAGGTTATGGAATGGCACTCTAGCTTATTTTGGCTTCTGTAAGGGCACTTTAGCATTGGTATTGGGTCAAAAGAGGGCATTTAAACATATTTTGGCTCCCACATAATGTATGTTTTGGCTCCCAGGTGAGCACGAAAGCATGGGCTTTGACACTTAAGATGGCATTTCAGTGTATTTTGGCTCCCAAGAGGTCACTTTTCTACATGTTTTAGCTCCCAGAAGAGCAGCTTATCATGTGCCAACCAACCAAAGGGGCAGATACATGTGGTGCGCCAACCACAACTGCACTTTATGTGTGTTGTTGCTCCCACAAAGGTACTTCAGTGCAAGTTTGGCACCATGCAGGCTATTGAAAGGGCGCTCTAGCTTATTTTGGCTTCTGTAAGGGCACTTTAGCATGGATTATAGGACCAAAGAGGACATGAAAACATATTTTGGCTCCCACGTAATGTGTGTTTTGGCTCACTGGTGGGCACCAAAGCATGGGCTTTGGCTCCTGAGATGGCATTTCAGTGTATTTTGGCTCCCAAAAAGTCACCTTTCCACATGTTTTGGCTCCCAGAAGAGCGGTTTATCATGTTCTACCCAACCAAAGGGACTTATTAGTGTGGTTTGCCAAACAGGAGGGCACTTAAGCATTTGATTGTGCTCCTAGGAAGGTGCTTTAGTGAAAGTTTGGCTCCCAAGGAGGCCATACTAGCATGTGTTTCAGCTCCTGAGAGCGCATTTTAATGATGATTTTGTCTCCCAAGAGGACACTTGGTGTGTGTTTTGGCTCCAAGGAGGGCAGTTCATTACGTTATACTCAGCTAAAGGGGCAGATAAGTGTAGTTTCCTAACCAGGAGGGCACTTCTGCATTTGTTTTGGATCCCACAAAGGTGCTTTTACACACATTTTGTATCCAAAGACGGACATTTTTCAACAAATTCCAAAAATTTAAAACAACAAATTTTGTGCTGGCAAACTAATTTCAAATTGTAAATCATGAACAGGTGAGATTACAAGAGTTAGACCATAACATCCACATGTTCACATCTAACTACAGGCATAAGTGTGTATCCATGGTGCTGATCCTCTAAACATGAGTACAGACACTTTTAAGAAACATTTTCCTTTTTCCTCCTCTCATTTTTGCCTCCAGTTAGTGCGGTTTTTATCCTAGGGTCAGTAAAAATGTGCCACCAGGTAGATTTAGGAGCAGCTGCTGCAAAAGACACAATCAGGATCCAGCAGGAGAAGTTCATTTCTCTCCTCATCTCTCGTCCCTCACCGACGTTTCACCGCCCTAAAAACTGAGAATAACGAGAGAAGCAGGAGGCACAAGGCTAATGTTGAATTAGCCTCTTTACCCTGTAATACCAATCCTATTTGAATGGGGCTTTGGTCTCTTTGTGTTCCTTATTTGTGTATATATGTGTGTGTGTGTGTGTGTGTGTGTGTGTGTGTGTGTGTGTGGAGCTGGAATAGCTAATGATAACGTGTCCTTGTTGTGCTGTTAATAGACGGAGCGAAACCCCAACGACAGGCTGTGCTGCAGTGAAGAGATAAACAAGAAACACACACACGAGCATATGGTATATGCACAATTGATGCATGTGGTCAAAGAAACATTCATGCACAACGCACAACGAGGGAAAATACACACTTAAGCTTCCAAATCCTCACTGTCCTTTGCACACACGCACACATGCTATAAAAGCAGCATGAGTCGCAGGATTTCTGCCTTTAATTGGGTAAAACTTGTAAGTTTCAGCTGTAAAACATGAAGCTTTTTGTTCATTTATAAAGGAAATGTTATACAATAATACAACAGTGTTTAAATCTTTTAATTCAGTAAGAAAGTGTGGATGTAAAAGTTGTACTCTGAAGTCTTATATAAACGTTTGTCATAAAGCTTCTGCAGAGTCCTGGAGTCATTTTCTCTCAGACAGTAACCACCTTATTGAGTCCATCACTGTGTCTGACCTTCAGAGGCTGATGGCAGCAGATAAAAGAGAGAGTGAGCACAGACTCAATAAAAGATCAATAAAGTGTTGTCATCAGGGTCCCGTCAGTCTCTGACTCAGACAGAAACACCGCCGGCTCCTCTCGCTCGCCGTGTCGCGGTTACTCACGGTTTATTATCTGGAATAGGGTCTGAAAAGTTGTTATATTTCTGAGCTTTGCTTCAATCAGTGTTCTGTCAGGAGAAAGATGATGTCTAAAGCTGGGGGAGATGTTTTTAATCTTCGACATTTTTGGAACGAAAACATAAAAAGGGGAATATAGATCAAGATGAGTGAGCATGAGTGAAGTTCAGTTAGTTTTGCACAGAAACAGCTGGCAGCTTCTCCTCTCTTCACGCTGTGAGAAAAGTAAACTTTGTGTAGAAACAGACGCCCGAGCACCATCTGCTTGTGATTAGAGCTACCTGTTCAGGAGAGAGGCGGTTTGGTGCAGCAGCTGTGTATAATGGGAGTAATCAAAGCAGCGCAAAGAGGACATTTGTTGAGTTTAAGTGGTGGGAAAGAAACTTTGAGAGAGCCAAGACGACTTCACAGAACAGAGGCAGAAGAAAACTTAGAAACAGCCTGTGACACGTCTGTTTTATGACCATGGTAACAACTCTGCCAAAGTATAAAGAGTAATGTCTTTCTCAAACATTAGAATACCATACTTAGATTCTTCACATTTCAGTCTCTAAGTTTTTTTTTACAGTTTTCTTCACCAACAAAACGTAATTAGTGAAAGAATCACTCACAACAACGTGGACGTCCTTCCTGTTTGGGGTCATTACGTCACATCCTGACGCCCGTACCCTGAATATTCACTCTCCTTTCCACCAGAGGAATCCAGAGTTCAAACATATCAAAAGTGTTGTTTCATCAAATTATTCCAAGTGGTGAAATTTCTCCTGTAAAGTCCGTTGTTTGTCTGTCTGTCGTGTCCGTTCTCATCAATAACAGCAGCTTCACAGTCTTAGAGCATTTCCTCCTCAATGTCAGTCTGACAAAGCTGCAAGTCTTTGTTTTCCTTAGGGTTCTAGCTGCAAGATGAAGCTACCCCATTGTTTTATGTTGAGTTTTCATCCTAGGACAGCTTGTGATCGACAACAAGTGCTCTCCGCTTGACTGACCAATAGCACACAGTGGTCTTGTGTAACAGCTCTATTCGAGGCTCGTTTGTTGGCTAAAAATCCTGTCAGTCACTTTAACACTTAGCCAATCGCCTTATCGTTCACACTGAGCCAGCTGTAGCCATTTAGATCATTGGCAAGACCTCTTTATTGCTGTTTGTCTACATTCAATAAATATGTGTGCAACAAAAGAGGTTGAATCTGTGAATGGGAACCACAATTTCATGATTTTTTTGAAAAATTTTCCATAAAGAGAACAAAGCTGACTAGAAAGAGGACACCGAGCACTGACAAAGCTGGTTTTGTTTGCACAAAGTCTTCAGACGAGAGCTTGGACAGTGAGTACAACTCTGCCTGGTGTTTGGTCACTTGAGACTAAAAACTCTCTAACTCCTACAAGGTTTTACCTAGAAAGCTCAAATTTCACCCAGGTGTAGATACCAAGGTGTAGAAGTGATGTCTGGCATGAAGCATCTTGAAGTTATTTATCATTTATATTGGTTACAAGAAAAAAGGAAAAGAAAAAAATACTTGTTTCAGCTGAATGTATCCTACGAATGACTTGAGCTACATATTAATAAATTAAATCTTCTGAAAAAAGAGACTTTAATCTTTCAAATGAGGTGTCACTGATAAATTTTGACCCAGTGGCTCTTCAGTTATAAGCTTTGAAAAATAAAGTATATAGGCCAGAATAAGGTGAGATTTTTGGACAGGTGGTTTCTGGAGATGTTAAAAAAATGTTAATTGAAAAGGGTTTCCTGCAGCCTCATTTATAAAACTACAAACACTTAAGCGTTAAATATCATCTCTAGTTTTCCTGGATAATTCCAGAGCTGACTGGGACTGGAGCTGTAATTCCTCACATCAACCATCAGATGGCAGTGTTGTAGCTGAATGCTCATCTCACCAGCTGCCTCCAGGACTGACTTGCGCATCACTGGGTGCCACATGTGTCTTCACGTGCACACACACACTCACACACACACACACACACACATACACACACACAGGAGAAAAAGGCAGAGTTTTCGGAGAGGACTGAGTGGAGGTCGAGCCGACAGAGGAGCTGGTGTGAAACAGCTGCTCCTCGTGCAGCCACCATGATGTAACCTCGGGGTGACTGATGGCTCTCTTTGTCACAAAAACACACACATGCACATACACACACACACACACACACTGACAAACAGAGCTGCAAAATTGCTCCTAAACACCCGTGATTTCTGCGTCCTCTCCCTGCTGTGTCTGAAATAATCACAGTGCTGTCTCTGAAAAATAACACGCTCTTTTATGGTAAACAACAAGGAGGAGACACACCAGCGTGCTGCTGCTGGGATTTAGTCGTCTCAGAGGTGAAAATGGCAATCATCGATTGTTGGGCTCTTTGTGCGATCAGACAGAAAAGTGTCTGACGGGGAACAGGGTTTTTATTCTTCACAGGAGGTGTCGCGCAATTACTGGATGAAGAAATGAGTTTTTAAGACGGAGGAACAACAAAGGATAAAAATGTTGTTCAACCAGGACGTCAGGCAACTTTTAGTTCCTCGAACTAAAACTAAGGCACCCGTGGCGAGGACTTGGGTGGTTAATGCAAATAAAGTTAGTGATATATGGAAAAAAATAAAAGTAATTGCAACACACTGCAAGACCAGTAAAGGGCAGTCTGGTGAGGCTGAAGGCTGTTCAACAAAGATCTCAAATCAAACTTAAACTTTATCTTTAGAGCATATTTAAAACAACCAGAGTGCTGCACAGGTCAAAATCAGCACAAAAACCAAAAATAAACTGTTTAGAAGATCCAGTACAAAGATAAATCAAACAATGCAACTGTGCAATTAAAGAAGACAAAATAAAATTGATTAAATATGATAAAAGCTTGATCACCTTTGGTTCTGAGGCTCATTTAAAGGTGACCAGTAAGATCTCTTTATATCAGGTTCCCCTTTACTTTTGATAAAAGCCTAAGATAAAAAAAAACTGTTTTTGATGGCTGAACTTACCTGGGGGTCAAATTTCAGCCTGTCATCAAATAACTCCAAAATTTTTTACATAAGACCCAATGTTCATTGTGAGGGGCCCCAGAAAACCAGATGGGAATTTACTTGACCACATCCAAACATTAAAATTTCTTTCTTTTTTTTCACTGTAGTGCAAAAAGTTTGCAGCCATTCAGGATTTAGCATCATTTGGTGGTCAAGTAATGTTCTGGCTAATATGCAAGCAGTTTAGTCCCCAAGGGAGCAATTTAGCATGTGTTTTGACTCTTGGAAGCACACTTTTGCCTTTTGTGTTCCCATTTTCGCTCCAAAGAGAAGGGCATTGTAGCATGTTCTCGTCCTCAAGACATTTTAGCTCAGGGGAAGATTAGTGTTGTGTTTGCCAACCACAGATGTACTTAATGTGTGCATTGGCTCCCAAGAGGGGACTTCAGTGCAAGTTTGGCACCAAAGAATGCAGTTTAGCAAGTGTTTGGATTCCAAGAGGGAGCGCTTTATTGTGTTTTGTCTCCCAAAAGGACAATTAAGTGCATGTTTTTCAACAATAGGGCCTACCTCCCTCTGCACATTTTGTTAGAAGGCAGTCGGTAGATTGCTGCTGTTGTTGCTGTTTGTTGGCACAGTGAAGGTTTAATCTGAGAGTGACATCAGAGTTTTCACTGAAAGTGCCGGCTTGATGTTTAAACGGCAACAGTGGAAACAGCGTTCTGGAAGAATTCCATTCCTGTCTCTCCTTTTACCTGTGTCTCTTTCTGCACCTGTCTCTCTCTCTCTCTCTCCTCACCTGTATCCCTCTGTGTACCACTCTCTCGCTCTCTCTCTCTCTCCATGACTGTCGCTCTTTCCACATAACTGTCTCTCTCTCTATGATCCTGTCTCTTGATCTCCCTCCGTGCCTGTCTCTCTCTCTTTCTCCATGACTGTCAATTTCTTTGTACCTGTACCGCTCCCTTTGCAACTTGTCTCTCTTTTTCCTCACCTCTCTCTCTCTCCTCACCCGTCTCCCTCTCCTCACCTGTCTTTCTTTCTCTGTACCTGTCTCTCTCTCATAACCTCACTCTTTCTCCTCACCTGTCTCTCTTTCCTCATCTCTCCCCGCTTACCTATCTCTCTCTCTCCTCACCTGTCTCTCTCTCTTTTCTCATCTGTCTCTCCTCCCAATCTGATCTTTTTCAAAAGTTTATGTTTTTAGATTGGCTGAAACACCACAAAACTTTTTCGTTTCACCCTAAAACCGCTCTGTGTAAACAGCCCCTAGAAGCCCTACAAGTGAAACAGCCGCTCCCCCAACAAAAGCATGATTGACCCATGTTTGGACTCAAAAATGAGCAAGATGCATCCTCAGTCAGCTGTAGTTTGAGGAGGATGTAACTCCCTACACCAAAGATCCAAATCAGGTCAGTCCCAGCTGTGTGGTCATCTGGAAAGCACCTGCTTTAAGACAAGGCCAGGGAACTAAATTTAGACCCCAGTTCCTGCAGTTGAAAAGCACCTTCAGCCTCACAGATCAGCTCTGAGACTGGGCTCATCATATGTAAACAGGATGATGTAACTCTCCCAGTCTTGGCTCGCTGACCCGACATGACATAATGGTTGTCACGTCTGTCCACTCAGCAGTCCACCATGCTAAGCCAGCATCTGTGAGCTGAAGCTCCCTCGAGCAGAAAAACAGAGAGAGAGAGAGAGAGAGGAGGTGATGTCATCCTGTCTGCTCAGAGAGACGCTAATGATGTCCAAAAAAAAAAAAAAAAAAGGAAAAAGAAAAACCCCGACATCCACCTCATCAGCTGAACGCTCGACCCTTCCTCGAGGTAACCGAGCAGAAACGTCACCCTGCCGTCCCGTGGCGAGCGTGCACGAGGCTGTGATGTCACTCTTGGCAGCAGAGGCTCTCCTTCCCTACAGGACGATTACACAAAGTGAACAGATTTCACAGCTCTGTTTTCTCTCCGACCACACTGGACTTAGCGTAATTAAACTTAAGCTTTGGTGACACAGGAAGATGGATTACAGGTATAAATCTTGGACAGAGACAAACTTTGTTTCTTTGGGGTCTTTTCATCTTAATTAAAAAGACTCCGGGCCTGTAAACAAAGTCGAACAGCTCTTTAGTAACAATCTTTTTACTGTGGGGGACAGACTTTCCATCCATCGCACAGACACTGAATTTCTGCTAGTGTCTGGTTTCTCTTTGAGTCAATATTAAACTGATGGAGTACAGCTGTGGAGCATTTCTGACAGGGATGAAAATGAGACATATCTACTGAAATCTATCAAACACTCACCTCCTGTGGCAGCAAAACTCCAGATCTAAAACTCTTTTCTACAGAAGTTGAAAATATCAGAATCCTACTCGTTTTCTCTCTGAACACAGTGTGTGTGTGTGTGAGAGAGAGAGTCCAAAAAGCTCTGAGAAGAAGGTGGGACACAAGTTTATTATCCACAGTGAGTCCTGCCACTTGGTTTCCTATCCTGCCTCACTACAGCTGTACAGCACAGTTAGTGCCAGCATGTGAGGTGATTTAAACACGGTGTGATCAGTTCAATGTGTTTCTGCTGAGCCTTTCAGCTCACTGGATTGACTCAAGCCAGCTGAAGGTGTCAGTTTATACCAAAACGAACATTTCAGTGAAAGGGGGAAAGAAAACCATGAGTCAGTCATGTTAGTGTCTAATATTTATGTTTGTAGTCTTGCACCGTCTTGCGAGAGTTGTGTAAGGGGCAGCCAAGGATTTGGGCGTGCCTTATTGCAGAGCATGTTTCAGTTGAGAAGTATTTTAACATTTTTATTTTGCTTCCAGATTCATAATTGTTTGTGCAGCTTTACTTTCATACCTCTTAGCAAAGTTTATCTCGAGTATCAGATCAGGTTTTGGTGTCAGCAAATATTGAATCCTATAAAATCTGAAAAGAAAAGTGATGATTGGGACATTCTTACTTTTGGAAAACCTAAAGTGACTTGCCGTGGGATTACAGTGACACCGTCAGAATCTGTAGTGTTTCTCAGGGATGAAGACTCCATTTCCCATGAGCACTATCACCAACTGTTGTATAGATGCGACTCTTGGTGCATATGTTTTAGATAGTGTTGCTTTGAGAACAACAACACAAAGTATCGACAAATCTTTCAAAACACAACATGCAAAATTCTCAAATCATAACAAATTTGTTCCATGAAATTCTTACAAAAATAAATTCTTGCATTCATTTAAAAGCCACTGAGAGGTTTTCCTGACTATAAATAAGGTGGACTGTTTCTGCAAGTGTCTGACACATAAGGCAGCAAAACAGATGCTTTAACCATCACAGTGTTTTTAAATAAAAGGCAGAGACAGGATTATGTTGTTCATACTCTCTTCTTCACATCCACACGCTTAGGGATAGAGTTTATAAAAAGACGTGTGATGAAACATTTCACGTGTTGAGTCTTTACAGCGTGACCTGGGGAAGAGTTGGAGGTTGTGTTCACTTCTTGCTCCGACTTTAAAAAAGTGTCATCCTAAAGAAAAACCAAACTCCTTGTTCCCGTCTTTTTATGATTGAAGTGTCAACCTACAGCAAAGTCACTTTCAACACAATTTAAGTTTGAAACTTTTTTTTTTCTCTTTTTATCAGAAGCTGGCAGCGAGACATGAAATCACTGCTGTCCTGCAGCTTCCCCCGGCAGGGAGCAATTATTTGGATTTAAATCCCTCCTCTGTTCAGTCAGCAGCAGAAACAAGGTAACGTCTGACAGGCTGTCAGCTGGGAGAAGGAAAGGAAGGCTGCAGAGTCGTCTGACTGCTGAGCTGTCTCTTTATCATTAACCTTGAAGAATGTTGACTTTAACAAGCCCCCCCTCCCTCCTCCTCTTCCCCCTCCCCTGCTGCTCTTTTACATCTCACTCAGACCGACAGGTGAGGGAGGAGTCTGACATTCTCACACCGTTCTTAAATCAAACCTCACTCCTTTTACTTTCCTACACGCCTCATGAAAGACAGTCTGCTGGTTTTATTGAGGTGTTAAAGTTACAGAGACTTAGCAAAGTCCAAATGTTTCCTCTCTCATGCATGAAATGACGACTTCTCTGACTGATCCAGGTGTCAAACAGCCTTAGGTTTGTTCAAATACATTAAATTCTTCTTGGAGACCAATAAACAACTGTTTTCCATCTGAATTTGGACGATCGCCAACAACTATACATATGCACATATTTTTCCATCTGATTACAGAACCCATTAAACACCCCCCCCTGTTGGTAGAATTTACATTAATTAGAATATTATTTCACCCACTTTTTGCAGGTGGAGATATGGAATTAACAGCTTTATGAAATATGCAGACTCATTTGGAAATAAAGCTGTGTCTTGACCACGGGAACCACAGTAGAACTTTACAGATGTCCAGGAACTTTGTGTGGGACCTGCAAGCTGAAAGTTTCTGATAGTTGGAGTAAGCACAGCACGATCAAAACCAGCACAAAGCTAACTGCTGCGCTGTACATAAAGATGTCCACAAGTTTCCTTCTTCTTTTTCGTTAGTGGCCTTCATCATTGTCTTACTGCCCTCTACTGGTCTAACGTCATGTTGCAAATACTTTTATTTTTTCTCCATACATCAATGATCTGTTTCTGTCCTTATGGAAACACAGACAACTTACCCTGGGAATGTTTTAACTGAAACTAAGGCCCCTTTGTACAACAGTGTTTCACCCAAATCCCCCAAAATCGCAGTGACAGGCACAGACACTGACTGAAAACTCCAACTTGCTGTTTACACGGCAACGGTTGCAGCAGCGTTCCAGAAAAATTCCACCCTGGAGGCAGTTTTCGAAAGTTACCACCTTAGGTTGGTAAAACGCCATTTTCATGTAAACGTAGGCCAACACAATGATACCTTTGCATTTCAACCTAGAACTGTAAATGGCCCTGAAAAGTTTAAAAACTTAAAAAAGCAGCTTCAGTCGCTCTTCCAGGAATTGTGCTGGCTTCCTCGTTCCAGTTTTCCCATAAGGAGCCCTTGTCCCTCTAAAACTTAAAAGTTGTGGTCAAAAACACTCTCAAGGTACATGGAAAACAAGCCACAACAGGTTTATACAATAATAATAAAGATGAATGACACATTTTAGAGTATGATCACTTCAGTCTGCCAGTTCAGTAGGTAATTTTGTTTGTTGCCAATGAGATTACCTTTTAAATTTTTGAGCCTTTTTGTTTGCTTTAGATGTGAAAGAACATCTTCAAATCAAAAAAAAATGAAGAAAGAATGGCAGAAAGCACCAAATCCTGGACTATAAGCTCTTTATCTGCTCTCCAAACAAGTTAAACTGGCTCCATTAATTGCGAAATCAATTATGAAGCCATTTTTTTTAAATACTCAGACTAATTTTGGGCTAATATTTCTGTCCATCTTCAACAAAACATGCATGTTTCATCCTGTCGTTTAATAAGCTGGTATTCTTTAACCCTTGGTAGGTGGGGATCAAATACTATGCAGAAAATAACGTCTTTGAAAGCCCCCGTAACAATTAGATGAATGAACATCAATCAAAAGCATAAAAAGGCCTTAAAAGAAGCAGATTCATAATAACATACAGAAGGAAAAGAGCAAGGGGGAGCTTATCCTCCAATAGCTTGTAGATGGCCTCATTCTTGCACATAAAAAAATAAAAAATGATTAAAAAAATGCTAAAAATTCCCCAGGCGTGGCTGAAATATCAGATTCATAATCAGGGGACGAACTGCAAAGCTACAGCGACATTTGACCACTAAATTCTAATCACTTTATCTCCACGTCCGAGTGCACGCTTGTGCCAAATTTGCAGATAATTCCCCCGCAGGAGTTTCTGAGATATCACACTGGAAAAAATGGGACGGACAACCCAAAATCATCCTGCCTGCAGCTGGGGCCGCAGCCAGCGCACAGGCCTAAAAATAGTCCGAGCGGGATGTGGTTCCCAAAAAGAGCGTCGGTTTTGGAGGGTGAAACGAAAAGAGGGAGCAGGGATGAGGCGGCAGCAGCACCATCCATTCAGTATCATCTGTTATATTCACGCAAAACATATTGAAATGCTGCTTTTTTGTTTCTGCAGAATTCTTTATGAAAATAAGTTTGTAAAAAGCTGTAAAGACTTTGAGGAAAAGAAAAAGTAAAAGCAGAAAGTGCAGCCTCAGCTACCTCACGCTTCAAATCTCCGACATAAAACTCGGTTTGAAGCTTTTTTATCTGCGGTAATAGGACACTTTTAAGTCCTTGCCATCATTGTGCCAAACTGTAAAGGCTGCAGTTTAAAATGAGTAAGAAAAAAGTGACCTGGGAGCAGGAAAAGAAGGTTCACAGCAGAGTTTAATCACCTCATCATAAACCTCAGAGACCGGCAGAGGAGAATATTCCTCTGAGGGGATGAATCACTTCTTTTAACTGAATTAAAGTCACCTGCTCTGACTTTTGGCATCAATACAGAGAGGAATAAACGTTTGGTGTTCGTAGAAAAATGCACAAGCCTCCGACTTTCCATCTTTAGATCTCACAGTTGTGTAATGAGGTTTGTCTCTCAGGCTGTTTCGCCTCGACTAACACACGGCAGAGTAATCTGTAAACACAGAGACAAACCCTGACAGGAGCAGTCTGCAGATGATCCACCAGGCTTAAAAAATGTGTCGGGATTGTTTGCGAATCTCGTCTCTGAGACTCCCTCAGCGCAGGACCTGAGGATGCGTTGGAAAAGACGGCGAACGCGACTTCAGCGTTGGATCACCGTTACCTGACAGGATGAAGAAGATTCCAGATACGAAGGCGAGGATGGTGCGCTGCGGCCGGATGTGCCCGATGTTACTGATGATGAAGGCAGTGAAGACGAAGAGCAGGGAGACCATGGGGAAGGGCGTGGCGGTGCGGACCATTTCTGGAGAACAGAGTAGAAGAGAAGGACGGATTAAAAACTACGTAAAAGAAATAAGCTTCAAAACAAAAACAGGACACAAATGAGCTCAGTGTCCAGTTTCCAGTTTGGCACAGGTTGGATCGGTAAAACCTGATGGCGGCATGTTAAGCTTGAGGTACGCATGTCGCCGTGTGGTCAAATTATGTCATTTTAGCAGCCTCTGCCCTTTTTGAGTGGAAAAATGTCTACCTTCAGTACCTCTGCACTGCAAAAACTGAAATCTAAGCCAGTCATTACGTCTTTTTTTTTTGCAAAATTTGTCTTATTATTCTTGAAATGAGCTACATTCTACTGATAAGTCAAGGAAACGTTGTATTTCAAGTCATTTAAAAACAAAGAATGAGGCCTGAGTTGCTTGTAACAAGTCAAAAGAAAGAAAAAAAGAAAAAAAGTTTCTTGTTTTGAGACATCTTTCTAATTTCAAAACATTTTCTTATCCCATTGGCAGATTTTTTGGACTTGGTCTGGTGAATGTGGCTCAAATCAAGAAAAATAAGACAATTCTTACTACAAAAAAAGACATAATGACTTGCTTTGATATCACTTTTTGCAGTGTGAAAATCTGTAACTGTCAAGTGGAGATGTGTAGACAATGTAGTGGTGAACGTAGCCGTTAAACAGGAGCTCTGAGTGTCCAAAGTTTAAAAATACAAACATTTATATGTTTTGTCACTCAGAGATCACCATGATGACAACGTGATGAACAGTTCCTTGCAGTCGCACTTGGCAGAGAAGAGGAACAGGCTAAAAATAATGCTGTAAAATGATGTAAACAAATATAAACTTCTTCTACTCTTGTTCAGTGCTCTGCTGGACATGTGATTGAGAAACACTGCCCCCTGCAGTCTGGGAAATGACGGCCAACGGATGTCTACAGAAACTTTTAAAAAGTACTAAATTGTGATTATTTTATGCATCCAATTTTCATATGTCACATTCATATGGAAAGCATAACCCGGCGATCAGCTACATACTAGAGTGACAGCATCGCACAGTGTACCCCGCTAAGAAAATCTAACAGAGAAGGAAAAAAGATTAGTTTTAAGGAAATACGCTTTTCAGACTAAATTTGACTTCAGAACCGAACTATAAAAGCGTTTCTTTCTGCAGTAAAAATCTTTTTCTTTCTGATCTTTTTGAATGGATGTGTATGTGGCTTTCACTGCTTCTGCAGCCAGCCTCCAGTGGACACTCAAGGAACTGCGGTTTCTCACCCCTGTGTATTGGCATCATATTTCAAGACTGGTCTTACCCAACAAATCTCAACACAAACACTTGTTACACTCAATACAGCATAACATATGGACCTGGTCTCTGTGACATCACCCAATAGTTTCTAAAGCAGAGTTTTTAAGCCTATTGGTGAGGATGAGGTGTTGGAAAAGTTGATTTCACCTCCTGTCAGACAGTTTTTAAAAAGCATTTCTGACTCGAGAATGACAGAGTGCTGTTTTCTGATGTCAGTGCTGTGATTTCTCTTTAATGTGTTCAGAAACACAGGTTCTCCCTCCCTTGCTGCTGGAGCTCACTCAGGTTGTGGATGTTTTATTCAGGAGCCTGTCCCACAGCAGCACTTCACTGCTGTGACTTATCTGTGTACCTGAGGACATTTATCTGGCATTAAACGGACCAAACGTCTTCCCCCGCCGTGCCCCCGACTACAGAGAGGGCTTCAGTTCAAAGAGAGAGCACCAACTGTTGAAGCGAGCCAGCTTTGAAGCCGCTTCACAGAGTCAACATCTTAAATCTTTCAAACAGCTCTGAGACCAGAAATCCACCGCTGGGGAACTCCAAATTAATTTAGCGTTCACAAAAAGAAAACATTGGGGTCTTTAAACATAAATGTAGCTCTTCTGCCTGCAGCTGGACACTCAGTAACTTCTGTGATGGTACTGACTTGTGGATGAAAACACTTCACTGTTTATGAATTAACATTACAGGACACTCGTCTTCCTGAAGAAACATGAACTCTGGCGTATAAAACAGAAAAAACTTGCAACAGTTTGAAAGGCCCAATAAACACGAGATAACAATTTTTGAGACTTTGAGGTATAAATGTGGTGTAAGAATGTCAGATATTATTAGAAAAGTCGTCTTACTGAGAATGTTGGCCGTGTTTTCTGTCGTGATCTCGATCTCCGGCTCCGTGAAATACTCTGACGCCACACATCTGCCCGTCTCTGGTCCTGAGAGAGGAAAGAAGATGAAGCATTTAGAGAAAAACAAAAGAGAGGAGGAGGGAGAGTAAAAAATGTAGAGCAAAACAAACGGGTTTAGAAAAGA
The DNA here is from genome assembly GCA_008086565.1 of Thalassoma bifasciatum. Lineage (NCBI taxonomy): Eukaryota > Metazoa > Chordata > Actinopteri > Labriformes > Labridae > Thalassoma > Thalassoma bifasciatum. Next base: position 16,822 of record RPOG01003608.1, on the reverse strand, counting down.
TGAATGGAAGCAAAGGAAATAAAGGAAGGAAAAGAAAGTAAGAGATGCAGACAGATGGGGGTCAGAGGGCTCAGGAGAGAGAGAGAGAGAGAGAGAGAGAGAGAGAGAGGAGCTGAATGGAGACACCATGATTAACCTCAATCTGTGGGCACAGAAAGCGAGGACACACACAAAATATATATACACATCAAAAATATGTCACAGTAACAATGCACACACAGACACAAACACAATTTATAGTCCCCGCTCTCTCCAGCTCCCTCTCTCTCTCTCACACACACACACACACACACACTCACACACACACAAACTCGTTCCAAATGCCACCAGCGTCCTCCTCTGACCTTTTGTACCAGGCGTCAGACAAACAGGGAAACACAAACACGGCCACCTCCCCAGAGCAACACCTCAGCGACCCGGCACGCACACACACACACACACACACACACACACACATGCGAGCGCGCGCACACACAGATACAGCAATAAGGATGGATATTTGTATCTGAGCTGCCTCCCTGCTGCTTCACTGATCATATCATCCTCTGAAACTTTTCCTTTAATTATTCAGTTTGTGTTTACGCTGTAATTAAATCACATATTGTGTTAAACTGGAACATAGTCTCAGTGATGTCACACGTTGGTTTCTTTGTAAGGATATGAAGCCCAAGGATGATAGTCACTTATAAAACTATCAGCTGATCCACAAACCTTCACTTCCTGGTTCACAGCTTCACATACCTTTGTCAACTCTTGATCTGGTTATTTCAGAGACGTATTATGAGCTGATTTTTCCTTTGCGTCAATTTTTCCCACCCGCTTTTTTTCACTAAACTTGTCAGATTTTCTGTCTCTTTCTTATAGCTGTGTCCTCTCTGGATATGTGGTTGGAGAGAGTTGAGGACTGTTTTCCACATTAAAATCAGAGACTTACAGCTTGCACTTGCTGTTGTTGATGCTATGATTAGCTGGTCAGTTTGTCAGCTAAACCAATGGAGATTTTCTGTTAAACTCTGGATAATTCAGACACACAGAGATGGAGAGGAGCTCATTTAATATGGTGGAGGCTTTTAGAGAGGATGCATAAGCTGTGCCCCCCCCCCCCTTATTACTTTACTGTATATGGGGATAACTGTAATACACTGACTGTGGCTCTGGTTCGATCACCTGACAGCTGGAGTCACAGATCGAGTAGTTCTCACCTTTTCTGGTTCATGTTGGGTTATGAAACCTCAAACTTGTTGAGTCCTGGTCTGGCTCCGCTCATTATGTCCATTTGTTTTTGTAGCTAAAGTAGCTATGAGGACTTTTTGGAAAAGGTCACATTAGCACAAGTAATACAGACTCCGTTTCCTATAAGCCCTTGTGTCAGTTTTGGTTCGCTTGGCAAAATGAATGGGGATCGAATCTTTCTTTTAACTCACTTTTCTTTGTTCAAGACAGCTTTTTAGCAGATCTGTTATATGTATGAGAACGAGGTAATGTATTTATCAACAGTTGAGTAGTGCTGTCGTTTCAATCCTGACAAGAAGCACACTGACTAAGTAGCGTAGTTTAGTAACTGGCTACATTTTGCTCTGAGACGTGTCTGTACCGTGTAACGTTAGTGAATCCTGGTTGTGTCCTACCAGTGCTCATCTACCAACTCCAACCTCACCAAGCAGAGCAAACGTAACCTGACTCTTCATTTTATTGATAGACTCTCAGGTTTGAACGGATCACTGTAGAATAACTGCTGCATGTGGACAGGAATCAACATTAGCACAAAAAGATTAGCTCCTGTTTTAGCCTTTAGCCTTGTGCTCTATTGCAGAAATAATTTTGGCACTGATAATCTCATTTTCTCATTCAAGACTTTTTTCAAGATCACTTGAAAGGTCCTCACAGTCACTTTGAGATAAGTATGATCTGATTTTGTTTTATTTTGAAAGCCACCAGCTGTTTCAGGGTGGTTTCTGTGCACAATCTCCTGTTCAACTGGATCTGCTTATTAGAAATGAGATGACACATTGACTCAAATAGCATTGAGTAATGAGCACAAAGACTAGAAGCTGGCGATGCGAGCTCTGCTAGTGTTAGCTACACATACAACATTGAAATAAGTCTCTTCAAAACATAGGGATAATGCAACCAGATGCTGCCTTGCTCAGTTCGCTAACTCTGCTTCTTCCTGCAGGTTTTAACACCACTTTAGATTTATATTTGTGATTTCAGAGTCGGTTGTGAGTTGAGGAGGAAGATTTGTAAACTTAAGCAGCAGCTGGAGACAACAAATTTTCAAGCTTCTAGAAATGCTAACATTGCTATTTTAAAATGAACCTTAAAGTCATCATTTTGGCCTCATGGTCATTTTTGGCGCCACATATAAAGAGGCTTTAGTCGTCAGATTCGATTCCAACCTGAGGTTTAACGCATCATCCCCTTCTCTCCTATCTCTCTACATAGAGGCATAAAAGCCCCAAAAATATCACCTCAGAAAAGAAAAAGGCCTCAAACCAAAAAGAAAACACACATTTGTTGTGGAGCTGTGTCTGATGACTTCTTGCCCCTGAGCTGTGTCTCTCTGGGGTAGTTTATCTCCCACAGAGCACAAAGTTTGTCCTCATGTAAAACTGGAACTTGCAAGACTCCGATAACACTCTGACCTCCTTTCATCCGGCGATAAACCTCTCTGTGGCCTCCAGTCTTTGTGTCGGGAGAATCTGAATGTGAAGCTCAGTGCGGGATGTGTGTCACCAGAGAAATCCAGAAAATAATATTCTGCTTTGAAACAAGAGTCGACCTTATCTCTCGGCAAGGGTGTAAACAGGCGGAGTCTGGCAAAAGAGCTGTAAGCCGATTATGGAGTGAATTGACAGAAGAGAGACTCAAACACACATTCTGAGGACGGCCTCGGCCTTTTGTTCTGGTCTACTGAGACTTTCTGCTCGTACAGTACGCCGGACTGTAAATCTGTTTGACTTAATGCAATATTCTTTGGAGCAAAGAGGTTAGGCTCCGGTCAATCCAACAAGAAGCCCAATTGGACTGAATAATTCCTCTATAACTTTTACTTTCTTTAACTTGAGATTGATAACAACCTTCAGCTACAACCCTGATTCCAATGAAGTTGGGATGTTGTGTGAAGCGCAATTCAAAAGATTTCCAAATCTTATCTACCGTACAGACAGGTTCATGTTTTCCACTGTGTTTCATCACCTTTTCCTTTAACAGCGCTAAATAAACGTTTGTGAACTGAGGACACTAATTGTTGAAGCTTTGGAGCTGGAATTCTTTCACATTCTTGTTGATGGACGATTTCGGTTGATCAACAGTCCGAGGTTTCTGTTGTTGTATTTTGTGCTTCACACATTTTCAAGAGGAGACAGTTCTGGACTGCAGGCAGGTCAGTCTAGTTTCTGCACTCTTCTACTACTGAGCCACACTGTTGTAACAGGAGCAGAATGTGTCTTGGTTTCATCGTCTTGCTGAAATAATCAGAGACGTCCCTGAAAAAGACAAAGTGTCTTGGATGGCAACAGATGTTGCTCCAAAACCTGTTTGTACCTTTCAGCATTAATGCTGCCTTCACAGATGCTGGGACAGTTACCCATGATGCCATGGGCACTAACACACCCCCATACCATCACAGATGCTGCTCTTGAACTATGAGCTGAGAACAATCCTGATTGCCCTTTTCCTCTTTGGCCCGGGGGACACCACGTCCATGATTTCCAAAAAGAGTTCTGCAGCGTTTGTGTGTGTTGTTGATGTCTGACTTTGTCTTTGCATGGTAGAGTTTGAACTGTCACTTGTAGATGTAGTGATGAACTGTGTTAACTGACAATGGTTTTCTGAAGTGTTCCTGAGCCCACGTGCTAATATCCTTTACACAATGATGTGGATTTTTAATGCAGCGCCGCCTGAGGGGTCAAAGGTCACGGCCATGCAATGTTGGTTTTGGGCCTTGCTTCTTACGTGCAGAGATTTCTCCAGATTCTCTGAATCTTTTGATGATATTATGGACTGTAGATGATGAAATCCATCAATTCCTGCAGTTGGACAAAGTTGAGAAACATTGTTCTTAAACTGTTGGACTATTTGCTCACGCAGTTGTTGATAAAGTGGTGAACCTGGCTCCATCTTTGTTTGTGAAGGACTGAGCCTTTTGGGGATGCTGCTTTTATACCCAATCATGACACTCACCTGTTTAAATCAACCTGTTCACCTGTGGAATGATCCAAACAGCTGTTTTTTTCAGCATCAGCAACTTTCACAGACTTTTGTTGTATTTCAGGACAACTTTATTTTCTCATCCTCTCACACCCTGTTCATATTTTCAACGAGTGCTTTCTTATTTGATTGATATTCTTGCTAACTGTGCATTGCAAGGAAACAACAAACTTGCAATAACTCATGTAAATTTTTTAAAACCACATATTTCGCCCACCTGCGACGAAGCAGACCCTCCACAGGCCCGAGTGCAGCGCCATCTTCACCTCCATGGTCTGGTTCTGCTGCAGGACGATCCCCTCCTCCATCAGCAGCCAATAATCCGTCGACACGGCGACACCCACCAACAGCAAACCACAGGCCCCGAAGACGGAGGAGAGCAGCGTCAGAGCCCTCGTGCTGAACGAACTCATCTGTGGAGGAGGAAAGAGAGAGGAGAATATGAAAGAGGGTTTCAGTTTGAGTCAGGCCGAAGGATTTGAAATCAAAAGTGAGCGAGCGACGGAGAAACTGTTATTGATTTTAAATTCTCCAATGTGTGAAAGCCCACCGGGGAGCCGTAGCAAAGCGTCTTTGATTTCAACATTTCTGGACTCGCATCGACCTCGGCCGTTAAATGTTTGCATCACAGCGTCCAGGAGAAGAGATGAAAGAAGAGAGGAGATGAGAGGAGAACAACCTTGGACAAACTGTTCCACTTGAAGGTTTTTCTGTCCATCATGCTCCCTCCAGATTCAACAGAGCTGCTCAGTTCATTAGAAGCATTAACAGAGAGCAGAACGAGTCCGTGAGACTCAATTATGACGAGATGAGAGACAATGAGTGTAAAATGAGGAAGAGAGGAGGACGAGAGGTGATTAATGACGCTTTGATTTTCAGACACTCTGGGAATTCAAGGGAATTTTTACAAGGAGGGATTTTGAATCAGCTAAAGTACAGTAACCTAATTCAAAACCTGAATAAAAGTGGACAGGCTACACAATTAATTTCATAAATAGTGCAATAGGCTTACGTGACCTCTTAGAGAAAATACCCAAAGATCCTCAAAGACGATAAAGTGGCTTCGCAACACAAACCTTTAACCCTATAAAGCCAAACATAATATTTGATACATAAGTTCAAAGACCTCTAACTATCAAAATGATAAATAGTTTTGGTTAAAACCTGTTAAAAACATTATTAAAAACATATTCTACCACCTTGAGGATTATCATATCACTTCAGTTGGCTGAAGTTTTATTTTGACCCTATTCAAAATGTCTGCTCTCATTAAATCATCCAAAATCAATGCTTGATTTTTAAGAAGTGGCAGCAAGAATAACATCAAAATACGTACTTTTTAAATTTAAATAAGTGTTTTCTGCATGAAACAAATGCACATTTACTGAAAAACTTTGATAAAACAAATAAAAAAGTTTGCAAAATTGCCCAGTGTTTCAAATATGATAGGAGAAATATGTCATGAATGAAATGATGAAGCAGGATTTTTTGAGAGGATTTTGTTAAAAGGGTTAATTAACAACTTAGTTCCGAAAAAATGTGAATTTTCGGACAAAATTTTGATAGGTCCGGCTTTACAGAGAAAATGATGTACACATGAATGAAAAAGAAGATTATTTCTGCTAGTTTAAAATGTATAAAATGAAAAATTGGCTTTGCCGACGTGCACGTTTTTTCCACATTTAAAGTCAAAATTTTGTGATAAAAAGCCCAAAAAAACCTCAATCAATTTCTCATACAATCTCAATTATTAATTTCAAAATTTCCACTTTATGTGTCACAATTTTGACTTTAAATTCTCAAAATTTTGACCTTTTGTCTCAAAAATTTGAGAATTTTGTTTACAGAAATCCATTATAAGTGTAAACAAGATAAACATTGAGATCCAGAACGCAGGTTTTCACATGACTTCCAAGTTCAATACATCAACACATTTTTTATAGTGTGGTGATTCTGGTTTTGTGTTTTTTTGATACTTTTATGATCCTGGTTTTGGTTCTTTTTTGTCCCGTGTGTGTTTCCTGTGTTTAATATTAGTGTTATTGGTTGTGTTTTTTGTATATTCCTCTGCCTTGAGTTTCCCTCCTCTGTGATTGCCCCTCATGTGTTTCACCTGTGTTTCCTGTCACACCTGTGTTTGATTAGTCTCTGTCTATTTAATCCCTGTCTTGAGTTCAGTTCTTGTTTGTTCATTGTCGTTTCATGTGGTGTGTTGTCGAGTTTTTGACTCTCCGGTGCCCTGCTTTATTTTTTTCTTCCTTCTGAGTTCATCTGAGTTTTGGGATTCTCCTTTGTGTTTTGAACTTTTGAGGGGTTTTTTTGGAATAAAACACCTAAGTCTTAAAATCCACACTCCTGTTTTCTGCCAACCCATGGCACGTTTACACATTTAAGAGAAACAGCCATGACATTTCTGTATGTAGAAAAATCAGAATAAAATGTTTCTCTTATTTTGTGGTTAATTGCACTTTTTAGCAATTTATTTAGACCAGTGGTTACCAACCTTTTCCAACTCAGGGCCCACTTTAAAGTCTCAAAAAATTTTGCGGTCCACCTCCGACCCCTTAAATACAGAAGCTGTTGATGCTTTCTCATTGCACTTTTTAAAATATATATATTTGACTATGTTTAACCCTTGGGATGCCAGCCCTGCAAAAAAAACAAAAAACTTATTTTCAAATGACTGGCATTTACAAACCATTTGTCCAATCAAAAAACTGAAAAAACTAGCAAAATTGTCAGATTTTTAAGTTTCCCTGAATTCCCTGAATGTATCATGATGTCAACTATATGCGTTAACAGAACGGAAAAAAAAGAGAAGTATCAACATTGCCTTGATTCTCATGTTTGCTTTGAAAATTTGTAGAAAATCAACTCTTTGCTTTAGCTAAATTATGAAAAAAAAAGATTTTTCTGCTTCCATGAAGCTTTAAATATTGATTGTACACCATGTATTTGCACCTGAAAAATCCTTTGAATTTTTTCTGAACTCACAGAAGAGCAGGACTTCACTTTGTAAAGGAAAATTATGCCACAGTGAGTTAATAATGTGACAGAAGCTGTTTGGCATCTGTACAGTTAAAATCCTTTTAAACATTACTGAGTTTTATCATTTAATACATTATTCAGTACGTTTTTATCTTCATGTAATCTAACTATTTTGGAAATTATTTGCGGCCCGCTTGCAGCACCCTCGCGGCCCATCAGGGGGCCACGGACCACAGGTTGGGAAACCTTGATTTAGACTACACTTTTTAAATCAAAATTTGGGATGTAAGGGTTGTTTTTGTACAAAACATGAGTTGAATGCAAATGAATGAGCATGTTCCTTTAGTCTAAATCCCATCTTTGTCCTCTTACCAAGTCACTCCTTACTGTCACTTTGTTTCTGACTCTATCCACTGTTCTGTCCATTTTCAATAAAAGCAGAAAAAAGCCAAAATAATCTCCTGAAAAAGCAAAGATAGTCATTCTTGGTGGTGATAGGTCATGAAGAGGCGCCAAAATAGTAGTGACACCATTTGGTAATCAGTTAAAAACTTCGTGCTGTTCCTTTAACAGCTCATAACATGAGGACATTAAGTTAGTTTTTCTCTCCACGCCCAAGAATTACAGAGTATAGTGAAGATATTTTCAATTTGGAGGATTTATTTGAAGAAATGTAGAAGGAGGTTTCTTCAAAATGCATCACAGATTTGTGTCAGAATGAAGGAATCAATAAAATATTTTAAAAATGTCAACAGCTTCTTGTTAATAGTTAAATTATCGTGTTATACAGACAGGAAAAAAAATAACTTGGCAAGATCAAAAGAGAGAAAACAGCTGCTGGCAAGAAGTCAAACAGAATCCTCTTAAAACGTCCAAATTATGAATGAACTCTGGTTTGGTGGGATAAATATTCAGATCTTTGGGAGAGATTTAGTTTTTGGACACATTAAACTGCAGAGTGAGTGTCTGATAGTGGAGACAGCGCGGTTTCTTTGGGTGGCGTCATAAAGAAAGCGTGTCGGGCTCCTTCAGGTGAAAGTTTGTCAGGTCTCCAGCTTCGTGCAGTGCTGTTTGACACTCACTAGGTGGCAGAAACGCTGCCTCTGCCGTACATCATTTCAGCTGTACACACACTGAAAACCATCCTTTTCCTCTCTCTCTCTCTCTCACACTTCCACAAACACACACAGCGCCTCACCCATCCAGTCAAAATGGAGGTCACATTCAGCATGCTGGGGTGTGAAGCAGGCGTGAAACATCGCGGGCCAAAAGCTGTAAACACCGACCCAGAAAGCAGCTCTGCTTCGAGCGAAAAAGCCTCCTCTGTCAGGACGACTTCTTTCTGCTTTTCTGTCAGACATTTCCCATAAAATGTTTCCGCACGAACACAAACCTCTGTACAGTCTCAGACTTTCCTCTAATCAAAACTATTGGTAAAAGCTGAAGTTGGAGCGTTGGACGTACGGCTCCGTAAAACACGCCGCGGGCTTTATGTGCATTATTAAACGCAGAAAAGTCTGCAGGGCTGTGAGCAAACATGACTTACAGAAACACACAGGTTCAGATGTTAACGTCGGAGCTGCTTCTGGCGACACATGTCACGACAGATGGGCCGTACGTCAACATGATGTCAGTATCATTTACAATGACTGAGCTCAGCTGTGGTTACATAACAAACACGTTTGCTGATGTGATCTCATCAGACAATCTCAAACAAACTGACTCTTGATGCTTTTTCTGTTCATTTTTGAATTTGCGGAAGTCAGGGTTTATCTAAGCACATTTAAATCTGGATGCTAAATAAGTTTCAGGCGCCAAGAGGTTGGATTCCAGTTCCTACTTTTTCTCCTTTGTTGCCAAACTTCCACCAGATCCTTGTCTGGTCCGTCTCTTCTCCACTACATCCTTTGACTAGAACTATCCACTGGTCAGGTTTTTAAGGTTTCCATCACAGAAATGGACCACCAGCCAGCTGGAGTCATGTGACCCAGGACTTTTGTCTAACCCATTTAGATGGGATGCAACATTTATGCACTTTTATCTTTAGCGCATTGGCTGCTATTGACTTTTTTAGATGTCAGTTGTGTTTTGGATGGTCTGATGGAGCTTATCCACCAATAATTGGCTTGTAAACTTCTCTACTCATGAACTAACCCCTGTAGGTGGCAGCGGTGCTCTCTTTGGATGAGAGATCAGCAAAGATTATGAGAAGAGACGACAGAGACAACGGCGAAACGTTGCGAGTTGGACAAGTTCAGGCAGCTCACACTCAGAGAGAGAGTGTCGTGATGGTGAAAAAAGGCAACAAAGATCGTAGAGAGGATGTAAGGATGTAGTTTCATAGATGAGTGAAATGAAAATAAATAAATAAAACTTGTTTTCTCTGTTTTTAGGCCAAAAAACAACTGTTTCTGGTTGAACCAGCTTATGTTCATTTTGTCCAACCTCTGATTGGTCAAAATGCTATGAAAAGAACTGGCAGCTGATTAGTTAAAGTGGTGCCGTGCACAGACATTTTGAAGAGCAGGGGCAAGTAGAAAAAAAGGCACATACAGCACAGGTTTTGGCTCCCAAATGGATACTTAAGCACATTTTTTAGCACCTAAAAGTCTTAACATAAAGGGTTTAACATGTTCTGGTTCCTAAAAGGACACGTGAATGTGTTTTGGTTTCCAAAAAGGACACTTTTTGGCCCCTGAGAGGTCACTCCACCAGTTTTGGCTCCCAAAAGAGGCCACTCGGACACGTTTTGGCTTCCTGGACGTCACCCTTGCAGTTTTTGCCCCAAAGAGGTCGCTTTACTGTGTTTTGGCATCCTAGAAGGCTCTTGAGGACATAATTGGCTCTCAATCATGCACTTTGGCATGCTTTGGCTCCAAAGAGGGCAGAGTATCGTGTTTTAACATTAAAGGGGAAGATTAGTGTGGTTCACACATCACATCCTGTCTGAAAGGGAACAAACATGAATATGTGGCATCCTACCTTAAAGGTTTATCTGTATTAAAGCTTCTGTTGACTTTCAAAATAAAACACACCGTGTCAAAAGAGGATCATGTTTAATCATTTCATTTATTTAATTGCCATAAACTAACATTTAGAGTTCACAAACTGTTCAAACGTTAAATGTTGAGTCCGGATGAGAGAGCGGGGAGGATAAGACAAACAGCCGGGAACAAAATGAACTCAGCCGACATTATCAGGAGTGAAGAGATAAGAAGAGAGTATGTGTGTGTGTGTGTGTGTGTGTGTGTGTGTGTGTGTGTGTAGTGGAGTGAGGATGAGGAGTGACCTCATCACTCACTAAAACGCTGCAGAGCACACTCTGCAGAGGATTCGCTCGCTCAGACGTGAGTCACACCTCACCAATGTTTAAGACGGTGAAACACCTCTCGCCTCCGGTGAACTCGAGTAATCCTGCCCCCCCCCCACAGAGGTGACACAGGACATGTCAGGTGTGTGTGGGCGTGAAAAACAAACACACCGATGCAGCTCTGAGCGGAGACTGAGTGTTGACTTTCCTCCGTCTGCAGAGTCAAACATGAAGACATCACAGCGAGACGTCCGACACTTTCAGGGACGTCAGCGCTTTAAAGAGTCACATCCAGTGAACGGGACAGAAGTGATTTGTGCTTGGCTCGTGTAAATAAGCATCAGTCTTAGTGCTGGAAATGTCAGGCTCATCAGGAGAGGCAGCGTGATGTTCAGAGCTGCTGAGTCAAAACACACAAATCCACCCGGGGCTGAGGACCTGAAGGAGAACAGTCTCACCCTATGGCTCCTCACACAGCTTCATTCAGCCTCTTTGGTTTTTTTTACTCTCTGGACTGTTTGAGTTCAGCGGAAGGTTTTCCTCTCTGAAAGAAGAATCTCTCCCAAATTGTCACAAAAAAGTGTTTAGTCAGTAAATATGAGTCTTAACAACAGGACAGAAGTGATTCATGAGCTGTGAAGTAAAACTGTCTGAACGTTCTGAATGTTGAAACTTCAAATTAACGTCAAACTCTCAGTAGAAAAGTCTTTAATTCAATGATTCAGAAACTCAAAGATGAGCTTCTTATCATCTGTTATTCTGTTGGTTTATCCATTTATTTAATCATACAAACATATTCAAATACTCTTTATATTCCTTTTGATTTTTTTTTTGTTTCAGAGTTGTTGCTCGTTTGTTTCAAATTGATGAATGATGTCACATCCATCCATCTGTCCATATATCATCAGTTTTCTTCATCCATTCATCCATCTCTCCTTCTGCCCATCACTGTTTGTCCATCATTTAATTATTGAATCTTCATCCATCTCTCTGTCCATTCACTCACTCATTCTTCAACCCATTCATGAAATCCTCCACCTCTCTGTCAATTCATCCATCCATCAATACTTTATATTATCCAACCAATCATCGAGCTCTCCATCTGTTCCATCATCCGTCTATTGCCTTATCCATCTATCATCCATCTGTTCATTGATGCATCCTTCAATCCTTCATCCATCAATACTTCCTATTATCCACCCATCCATCCATCCATCCATCCATCCATCCATCTCTATTCCCCCATCCTCCAAGCCTTCATCCATCCATCCATTGATACTTTCTATTATCCATCCATCCATCTGTTCCCCCATCCTTCAAGCCTTCATCCATCAATACTTCCTATTATCCATCCATCCATCCATCCATCCATCCATCCATCCAATCATTTAGCTCTCCATCCATCCATCCATCCATCCATCCATCCATCCATCCATCCATCCATCTCTATTCCCCCATCCTTCAAGCCTTCATCCATCAATACTTCCTATCATCCACCCACCATTCCATCCATCCATCCATCCATCCATCCATCCATCCATATAATTATTTAGCTCCATCCATTCTATCATCCATCTTACCACTGCCCCATCCATCCGTTCATCCGTCCATCCATCCATCAATCCATCCATCTATACTTCCTACCATCCATTCATTCATTTTCCCATCAGTTCCATCATCCATCTGACCATTGCCTCATCCATCCATCTATCGTTCATCCATTCATCTGTTCATCCATCAATACTTCCTTCTATCAATCCATCTATTCATTGATTCATCCACCAAATCATCCATCCATCAGTCTGCTGCCCCATCCATTTAGTCATCCATCCTTTCATAGATCTCTCCTTCCATCCTTCAGTCCATTTACCCAATCATCCTTCTCTCTGTCTGTTCATCCCTCCATCCGTCCATCAAACACACTTTGAGTGTGATGATCTGTGAAACAAAGGTAAACCCGAGCTGTAGAAAAATAAAGAAACTTCCAGATCCTAACGTGTCCATTACATTTTTAGTCCAAGAGCCAAAAAATCCTCATTCAGTTCATGTTGAAATGTGCAGTTTAACAGCCAAACATCTCGTGTTTACAGCCTGATTCAGGAACATTTTCAGTCTGAAGCTGAGCTGAGTAACTTATATCTTTGCTCACACGCTCTGAGGATATTAATATTTAAAGGTATCCAGGATTTGCAAAATTTAATGTGTATTGTGCTCGTTTGTTACGAGGCTTTAGACCTGCCTCAGCTTTTCTTCTGAGTCTGTTTCTGTTTAACAAGAAACTGGTTCGAGTCGAGTGTTTGGCCTCATGATGTTTCGCTGAAACCAAAAGATGACCTCACTGAGACCACGTCTGTGTTTATACAGTCTACGGTTTAGAGGATAAGAGCTGTGTGAGTGGTTTGGTGCGCCAAGTATTAAATGGAGAGCTTACACACTTTCTCTCTCTCACACACACACACACACACAGAGTACTGCAGGCAGTGTGTGTTCGCTAAGATAGCTGAAAACAAATTGGCTGGGATGAGGCTCTGTGTAGCTGAAGCCTTGAGAATAAAACCACAATTCCCAGGTCGCACCAGCGGCTCACTAACTGTGTGTGCAGGAGGATCCAGGAGCAGAGGAGATGTAATGAATTACTGATGAACGGAGCTGCGGTGCTTTGGGATAAACAGTCCGAGGTAATGACGTGAGGGGAAGGTAGAGGAGGAGAGAGAGGGAAATAAACAGTGAAAGGGAAAGATGCAAAGTTTAGTTTTACCAAGAACACACAGGTCGTCCTGTCCATTAAAGCACAAACACCAGTTTGACTTTCACACTCATTTCCTCTGAGTCCTGGGTGTGAAACAGTGATTACCTCATCGTGAACATCATGTGACAGCAGCTGTTTGCTTTCTGTTTATGCACCAAAACGTCTTGGATGGTTCTGGATGTTGAAGCCATGGATGACGCACCCCTAACCCTTCTGGGAGAAATGAACCCAACATGTTCTTGACATATTGTGCCAATGATTTCACTCAGAGCCAGAATCTTACACAACGTGATTCAGGAGCTTTAATTCTAAATTATATCCTCTTTTTTTCTCCAAAACCTGATTGAAAAACATCTATTTTCATCCTTTCTATGGATCACGGGGAAGCAGTCGATAAAATAGCCCTTACCCCGGGAACGCAAAAAAAAAGAAGCCGTTATTAAAGAGCATAGTTTCTGTTACCATAGCTGTTTTTTGTATTTAAGGGGGGTGTGAGCAGTTTCAAAGTGATCACTAAAAGTATAATTTTTACACATACACCTAATCATAATATGCAATTTAAAATGGGACTATCAGCGCCAAAATACGTTATTCCTAAATGCTATTTCTTAGCTTTCCAGATGAGTCAGATTGTAGTGGATTGATTTACAGAACAACAAAGTCTCTATGATTTTATTTATCAAAGAAAAAGAGCATTTTATTTTGGAACAAATTTAAGATTTAAAGACAGGCCACAGTTAAACATTTCTATAAAAGGAGTGCTTGTGGAACATCTAGAAGATTTTAAACTCCTCACATTAGACAGCAGACTGAAGTGGTGTATGCAAATTGAGGAAACTGTCTGAGTTATGGGGAGATGTCAGTAATTCAAACATTACTCCTAACTCAAGACAACTGTTAAATAACAGCAGTGTGGTCAATTGCATCAAATAAAAACCTGGATAAATTACAATTAGTCCAAAAATGAGCTGCAATACAAGTGCTGACCTGTACGGAGCCCCTAAAGGGACAAGAAAAGGTAAGAAAAATAATAATAATTTCACATGCGCACTTGAAACTTTTACGTGCTCACCTGAAAATTTCAAGTGCTCACCTGAAACCTTTTCTGGTGCTCACCTAACAGTTTTAGGTGACATTTTGTGTACATCCAACGATAGCCACAGATCTGGCCAGATGTTTGAAGCTGTCCCTCTACAAAAATCAAACACACGATCCAAAGCGGTGAATCCTTTACGTCGAAGCAGACGTGGTGGTACAGGTGATGATACGCACGCACTAACTCTTGTATTGTCAGTTTGTAGAGAAGAAAACTGTCAGGTGTGCATCTGAAGTATTTCTGGTGCGCACTATGGTTTCAGGTGAGCACGTAAAAGTTTCTAGTGAGCACGTAAAAGTTTCAGGTGAGCACGTAAAAGTCTTAAGTGCGCACGTGAAATTACTTTATTTTTTACCTTTTCTTGTCCCTTTAGGGGCTCCGTAGAACTGTGACAGAAGAACCATCGTCACTAAAATTATCTAAAAAGAGAATATGATGATTTCTCTGCTTTGGTTCCATATAAATATTTCAGTGTCTATAACGCCAAATATTTCATTCAATCAATCGTCTTTTAGCAGTAAAAATCAGGTTTTCATGCTTCAAGAGGTTGTTTTACACTTTCATCCTCAAACACTGACTCAAGACGACAAACTGTTTTGTATACACTCTAAAAATAAAAAAAAGTTGTGTTAACTCAAAATTTCAAGGCAGCTGTCTGCACTGGAGTTTTGAGTTTTAGGGCCAACTTAAAATCTTGAGTCCGAACCAACCAGTGCATTTTTGTTGAGATGACTTATTTTTCTTATGCAATGTAACTTAAAGTTTTGGGTACAAGGTGGGATTTGAACCTTTGACCTCTGGATTGATAGACCATGATTTTAAATCTTCCTCCAATTGAAAGAGTATTGATATGAATCTTAAACAAAAATACTCTCCTTTATGGTGATAAAATCTTGCACGTGGGAAATTGAAAATCAAAATCAAGACCCCTGTGGACTTGAGTTGGAAACCCCGTTCTTCAAAGAATTTAATTGCAGCCTCAAACTTATGATTTGAAGTTTTAACAATTTAACTTGTGGAATGAGAGAAACTTTACCTAACAAATGTAATAAAAGTAGTTCAGATAATTACTCTGAAGTTGTTGCAACATGATAGAACTTTGTTGTTTACTGGACTGAAAAAAATCCTTATAAGGCCAACAAATTTAAGATTTTATTTTTGCAGTGCATTTCAAAATGAGCAAATATTTGCACAAAAACAATTAAGTTTATCAGTTTGAGCGTTAAATATCTTGTCTTTGTGGTGTATTTAACTGAATATAGGTTGAAGAAGTTTTGTAAATCATTGTTTTTATTCACACAATGTAGAGACATTAATAGATTTACTTTGCTTTGCATGTGACCTTGAAGGAAAATATAAACATATACATTTAGAACATGACTGCAGCGAGCTGTTACAATTTACACCTTTGAGACTAGGTGAGCGACAAACCGCCGACGTCGAAGTACTTACCTCTTTACAAAAGTCCAGTCAGGTCGTCTGACCCCTTGACAGGTTGTGACACCACGACTTTAGGAGCGATGTGAAGATTCTCGGTACTCAGAGAGAGAGAGAGAGAGAGAGAGAGAGAGAGAGGAGAAAGAGACGTCGAGCGTCACTTTCTTTCTCCTCATCGCTTTTTGGGACAGGACGGCTTACTTTCCCTCTTTTTTCTTCGGGCTATTTTAGTGTTTCATTGACGCTGAGAGACATGATGTGATACGGTTTACGAACATGTGATGTAGAAGTTTTCAAAAACAGCTTGTCTTTTAAATGTGTTAATTATTTCTGCGTTCATTCTGCAGCCTGTCATCTCCGTCACATCCACATTTATTTGTCCGTTTTCCTCCTTAAACGGCTATAAAATGCTGCACTGAACGACGTTACATAACCGCAGACCTGAAGCATTGTTTCAGTCAGTCGTGTCCCTTCAGCAAAGTTTTCAAAGGTAAAAGTAAAATAAGTAAATAAAAATAAACACAGCTGAAGGTTAAATTTAATCCTCGTCTAAAAGAAAGTAATGTTTCTTGTCAGAACTACGTTTTCGGGAGTCTTGTATGTAGTCACTATAAATCTAGGTAATAATTATGACAAACTAAAGAACGTAGGAGTTACTTCAGGCAAAATTACTTACTCACGCAGGGATTAATTTCGTAATTTCGTACTTACAGTGAAATATCCTCAATATTATTCTAAGAGATTAGAGAAGCTTTGAACGTATGAATTAATTTCCAGATATAGGCCGTTCACTTCATTAAGAGCTCAATGTCAGAAACTATTTTTATCTCCCATCAATACCACTCCTCATCATCAGTGATTATTGTTGTGTGTGTGTCTTTATGATTAAAGATAATTCTGTTTGATGCACACCAAATAGTGGACTAGAATAAAATGCTAATGAGATAAAAATGGAGCGATAACAGGGGATTAATGCAGGATATGGAGGATTTGGAAACAGTCAATGAATGATCCTTTAGAAAAAAGACAA
>RPOG01003607.1:0-59762 GCA_008086565.1 Thalassoma bifasciatum | reverse complement strand
TTCCCATTTGTTCTCCTCCAAATATGCCAACTGATGAAGTAAGAATCTGCTCCCAAACAACTGCGTGATAAGGTGTAGTAATGTTTTCACAAAATGATTAATCACTCCTGCTTTGCCAGCAGCGGTGATTAGCCCTCTAAACAAAAGCAGGCCTGCAGAGATTGTCAAATCGGTTTCTGGGATCCAAAACACTAATCACACTTGATAAGAGTCTGCTTGAAAGATCTGGAAGTTTAATATAGTAACCACTGTGCTGTATTCAGTCACAGACATCTATACAGAGTGTTAAACCAACACATTGCTATCTAGACTTGGGAAAACAAAGATAATGCCTACTCATAGTCTAAAACAGCCCGTTGATGGATTAACGCCATAAAACTATAGTGCTGTTTTTGTTTACTCAGTGTCAATAAAAGGTAAAGGGCATGGGTGCTGCAGGATCTGAGATCACCCATGAAGATGAGTAATAACTCATTTGTTTCCCCATAAAAAACAGTGATGCTCTAGAATTATCGACAACAGTGTGGTGGTAAGTTCTCGAAGCTTCAGCATTTGTTATATACTTTTAGGGAAAAACCACTGATCTGTTGTAATGTTTGAGAAAGAATACAAACATTCGCTCATTTCCCTCGGTGATATCTGTGGTTGGCCGTAAAATTCACAGCCGTCAAAGCCTCACTCACAGGGTTTCCATCCGCCCAAAGTTGGTCAAGGACTCAGCGGTTTGAGCTTTCAACAGCTCTGACAGCAAAAGTTTATTTAGGAGTGAAGGTAAAATTGTTGCTTTGGAAGCTGCCAATGCTCTCCATCTGTACCAGGCTGCCCTTAAATGATGATGTTGTCCTGCCAGGAGGAGTAGATTATGTTTGGCATATAGTTTGTAATTGTGGGAACACTGCTCAGAAATGACTGACAGTGAAGTGGACTTGGATTTGTTCCTTTGAGAATGTTTTTCTTTTTGTGTTTTTAGGACAGGATAGAGGTTTTGAGGAACAAAACAGGGCAGAGAGAGACTACATAAGTGTGGTGCTGAACAGTGATACCCCCAAGAGTCCTTGATGGGATTTGAGTGGGTAATCAGAAATTTGCTTTCTGTGTTCAGTCAAATTATAACACAGATCCATCCATGGGAAACTAATTCGAACATATTCTCAGCTTGTCAAAGTTAGGAGTTCAGTCAAAACATGAGGACAAAGATATTCAAATTTGGTATGTGCAGGGCTCCATGGTTAGAAAAAACAAATTACATCAGCACCCTTCATTTGCCCTTTTGTTGGGGTGGAACGAGGCCATAGATTAAGACCATATGTGCCGATTTGAAGACATACCCTACTTAAGTCACTGAGGTACAGATATGTTACATAACTGATACACCATATAACATTTCACTAATAATGCACATATGTTTAATGCTGCGTGACTTGGCAGCAGGAGTTTTCTTTAGAGAATGCAGGAATTCAACAATGAGCTCTGGTGAAACTCAGGTGTTTGAAGCGTTCATTGCCTCAGACAGTTAAAGCAAACATACTGTCTTACTCTTTATGACTATCTGAACACAGTGAAACAATAACCTCTCATAGTTTGAGCATCAGCGCACGGACGGTTCTCCTCAAGATATTTGATGACCTGATGACGATGGAAAATCTTCCATTGAAGTACATTTGGATTTTAATGCTGCTTTTGAGGCTGTTGATCGTTTTATCTTGATTTCTGGTTTCTTGTTTACATGGTGGATCTATAAATGGTGGTAATTGGCAGCTCATAATCATCTCATGCAAAGTTGACCTGTGGGGTCCCCCAGGGGTCAGTCCTCAGACTACTCCTCTTTAATACTCTTAAATTTTAGCCCTACAACAAATCAATCACAGCCTTAACATCCTGAGACTGTGCGCACACATATGTGGACACAACATTTATGTCTCCAAGATACTCTCCCATGTTACTTCATTTCACAACTTTGACCCACAAGACACATTCAGGGCCACTGCCCATGTCATCTTTCAGTGATATTTCAACATTATACCAATTTCAGTGATAAAACTGTGTATCTATGTACCAATAATTAATAACCAATAGCTAATTTATAACACTCAAAAGAACCAAACATTCCTCTTTTATTTTCATTAACCCTGTGGTGCATAGTGGTCACTACAGTGGACACCTAATTAGAAGTTATTTACACCTAAATTCAATGGTTAATGTGGTGGAAATTCATATTAGCCTTTGTCAGGATATTTTTGTTCTTCTTAGGGCCTGAAAAAATGTTTTCAGTTATTTTTCCAAATTTATATATTTTTTAGAAAAAGTTATAGACAAACATTTGAGTGTAAAACAGTGTAATAACTATAAATTATTAAGTGTTAAAATGGATGAAAGAGAGTTAAAATGTTTCGCAAAGCATTAAAAAAAAGATTATTCATGAAATTGCCAAAAAAGAAAAAGAAAAGAAGTCAAACAGAAAAATAAGTCACATATACATTAAGTTCACACAGTTTTAAGTTGAATGCTCAGTTACAAATATTTGGAAAAAAAATGGAAAACTTTTTTTCATGCTCTAAGACAAAATAATTTCATAATTCATGCATCAGAGGGTTAATATTTTAGAAAGGCTTATTTAGCTTTCCTGAGTCGTTTACTTCTCACACTGTCCCCCTCTTAAACTAATGGCTTCAGTCACTTTTTTTTTTTAGGGAAATGACATTTTTGCCTGAGTCAGCTCTTCAGGATGCTCCTAACCTCAGGTAAAATGAAAATTCTAAAAATTCTGCAAATTTGATAAGTGGGTGACAATGTTGTACCCATGTTTTCCTCCTCGAGTGTGAGTGTTCTCTGTTGATTCATTTGTTTATAGTGTGTCTATTTGTGTCCTACTTCCTGTTTTGCTGTTGTGATTGCCTGCTGAATATTTCCACCTGCCTCTCGTTGTCTCACCTGTGTCTGATTGCCTCTGTCAGTATTTCATCTCTGTGTTTCATCCCTTCTGTGTCGAATCATTACGTCGTCTCCTGCGTCCACCACATCTTCCTGCCTCCAGTCTGTTTGAGATTCCTTCAAGTGCCCCCTGTAGTTTCCCTGTGTTTTTGTTTAGACCATTTTGGTCTTTGTTTACTTGGAGAATTAAACACATTTTCTTTGACCCATTGGCTTTTTTGTTGTTGTAGTCTGCACGTGTGTCCCTCTTCCTTTGTGTTTTACCAAACGTGACACACGTGCTCTCCACAGAAAACTTCAAAACAGATCAAGCCTGGCGTAAAGACAACCAACGAAAAGGTACACAAATTAGCTGAAAGCACCTCAGCTTGCTAGTGTTAAAAATGAGGTAATCGGAGCATTTGCTCAGCGTTGGTGGTGTTTCAATCAGCCCGCCTGGAGAGTTTCACTGTTCTGACTACATCCTGAATAAACACTGACAAAGAAAAGAAAGAAAGGGTCTCTCTCTACTCCATGATAATGGAAACAATCCATACAGGAATGTAAACAACACATAGTTATTTCCTAAAGCGATCAGCAGTTATCACATCCATAATATGGAATTTTGGAACAGAAGATTACTGTTTGTCTTCTATATTTTAAGGGCAGGAAACATGTGAATGCAACATGATTTTACACAAAGAAAAGGGACCAAAAAATGGTTTTTGTTTTTTTTTACCTTCCTGTACTTTTTTTACCACTTGTTTTTCAAGCTTAAAAATATTTCCAGTTAAAACCAAAGTCCCTGTTTTTTTTCACGTCACTTTCTCATAAACTTGGTGTCTTGAGGTCAGTCGTGATGTTTGGTACAAATGTCTGGTTGGACTGAAACTTATTATATTTCCAGTAGTCTGAGGTCATTTATGTCTCTGTGGCCTCTCATGGGGCCAATCAGGTAAATACGACATATCAGTTTATATTTGCGATATTGTTCAAAATATCTCTGTCATCTGCAATTATTCTGGAAGCTTTACGCTCTCCCTTGACAGTCGTATGCCCAAGAGGGAAAACAGTGAAATCACAATATCCTGGTCTTATTTTTTCTGCAAATGTTGGTGTCACAACCTCTGCTCTTTATCACAATTATTTGGGGGGTTGTGGTTGCTTTTAGAAATGTTTCAACGAGAGTGTAACCTTCTATGGACAGCAGCTAAACTATCTTTCTGTGGGAAACACATGGATGGATGAACTCTTGATTGTTTGATGGAGTCATAAACCTGCTATAATTGTATTTCCACCATGCTAACCATCATGCCAGTGTGTTTTGGTCTTGAGGATTTGTTGAGGATCTTGGACTCTTGCTCTTCTGCTCAAATGTTGAAGTGCCATTTGAACTCCTTGCTACTTCATGTCCATTCCTGAATCCTTATATACGGATAACTGGCTAACATTAGCATCTCGAGACCAGTCGGCCCACAATGCAAAGTGTAACCAATACACATGGCATTTGTTTACCTGTGCAATGAGAGATGGAGGCTGTGACGTTAATGATGAAAGAGCAGCCCTGCGATTGCTGCAGCTGGCTTTACAATCTCACTGTGAACACATAATGACTCAAGGGAAAAAATGAATCAATGGGACATTTAATCATCTGATTAAGATCAAGGAAAATGAGAAAATGGTGTGTAAACATCCTGTAAAAGGGATGAAATTCCATTTCTGAGCTCAGCTGCTTTAAGGATGAGGGGAAGAATTTCTACCTGACAATGTCACCATCTGTGTTTGTTGTCATAACATATTAAACCAGATGATGAGTGAAAATAAACTCAACAGTACAGTGAGCAAGCATTGGTGATGACCTACATTTCTTGACACATTGATACTGCCACGGTGTACAACTTATCTTTGGAATTATAAAAACTTTGGCCCAAAATATTTCAAAAATATATGAAATCAATCTCCAATAAACTGGTACTTCAAGCACACTGTCATTATTTTTCTTTTTTTATGTACAGTTTGTGGCCAATGTTAATCAAATACTGTTTTGCAAGCTGGGCTGTTGCTAATTTTTATCTAACTGTTAACCATGTTATAGCTATAAATGCAGCAATGTAACTCAACAGGCTTCTGAAAACGTATTCAGACATTTTATAACTTGCACATTATATTCTTGATGAAAAAGATAAAGACAGATAAAAGTGGGATGTGGGATGTATACATGATGACTTATTGTGCTAAGAGTTAAAACAACCCCATTCTAGAAACAAAAGAGTGTTGCTGCTGTTGTGTGTGACTTTAAATGGTCTTGTTTATCTTCCCTGATGATTAAACTTTGAGTCATGGAAACTGTACAGCAGTCGTTCCCAACCTTTTCCCACTCAGGGCTTACTTTTAAATTCAAAACTGTTTGAGGCCCATCTCCAACCCAATAAGTATGGCGGCTTTATGACGCCTTTTTAGAACCCCATTTGTAACAATAACCCAAAAATGTAAAATATAATGAACCCAAAATGTGATAACTGGTCAATAATATAACAGATGCTGAGCCAAAAACGTAACAATTTTTTGCCAAAAATATATATCAACTTAATCCATTTCCAACAAGTTTTTAAAAATTTGGATTTTACAACATTTTATTTTGTTTCATTTCAGGACATTATTAAGTTTAAGGTCATGTTACCTATTGGGCCATAATAGGCCTTCCTAAAGGTATTTTTTTCATATATGAATATCTGAACTGTTTTAATTTCCTTTAAAACTTAACTGATTTTGAAATTTTAAATGTTATTCTGTTTATTAGTACCTTCATATAATTAGACTCCAATAAAATCATACTTTATTGGAAATGATTTGGCGGCCCACTTGCAATAGCTTTGCGGCCCACCTTGGGTCCCCGGACCACAGGTTGGGAATCAATGCTGTAGCTGTTTTTTGATAAATTTGGGTAAAATACAATAAAGCATGCCAGCTGGGAATGCTAATTGGCTGCCAATTTTGTTTTGGTCATTCAACTAGTCCCTACTCAGATACAATTATCATTGAGCTCCCCAAGTGGTCAAAGTAAGACATAGTACTTTTTTGTTTCTTTTGTGTTCATGATGTTAAAAGTTTTTAAGTGTTCATCTGACAACCCTTTAGTTGATGTATTCTGATTCCCCAGGGCCTTATGGAAACAAACAAAAAAGGTATATGAGAAGGTTTTGCTCCCTTATTGTGAGGTTACTCATATTTTTCAACAAACTTGCTCCAGCTGTGCTCAAACTGCTCATCAAACCTTCAGTATGAGTAAGAAACCCCTTGCTGAGTCTTTATCCAAGTGCTGATATCAGCAGGACTCCTACACCAATGCAGTTTTTTTTAAATTGTTGCTGTTCTGCTTCCAATTTGCTGCCTCCAATACTAGGAATAGCAAATTACTGGAAGGATCTGCCAAGAGGTTCATTGGTGTCAAAACACTGACATCCAATCAATGCAAACTCACATCTGAGATGATACTCGAGAGGTTCAAACAGGGTAATGCATGGATAGTGTCTCAGAGAAGCTAATGCCTGTGGTCTTGTTAGTGGGAAACAGCTCCTCAAAATGCTGTTTCCTCACCCATAAGTTTTCTTTCTCATTAAGTTGCTGCTTCTACCTGTGAGACCTGCTGACACTTTGACCTGCTAGTTAGCGTTTGTGAGTCAGAGATGCAGCAGCTCATGGCTCATGTACCTCAAAATGGTGCCCAATTCTTCTAACTTTCTTACCATATTTTGAAAAATAACTCTTGGACAGAATTACCAGATTGTGTAATTCAAAAGATGTAAAAATATCTGACCCAGTTTCTCTCTGACCTCATTATTAATCTGGCATCGGAGTCAACAAATGATTTAACCATATAAATTAGGTAGACAAAAAGGGAAGTAGACCCCTGACATAATGAGGGTATCTAACCTGTGAGTCAAACATCTTTCTTTGAAGATAAATGACACTTTATCTAGAGAGGTCAGATTTCACTTGGCAGAACACAGGTTTGTGGTTTTTGGCAGAACTATCAGTTATTCACAAAGATTTAGTTTTGATAAGAGGTCCTCCCATTGGCTAAATCAGGGAAGACAAACAAAAACAAATATGCAATGCCCATTCTGTGTTGAGTGTTCCCCAAAGAGTAACTTTTCAATTTGCTGAGTAATTTGACAGTAGAGATGTTTGGAATGAATATTTATCTATTTTTTTATGTTTGGCTGTCGTGTTCTCTCCTACAAATCACATTTATCCTCTGAACTAAATGATCTGGGATTCTTTATTCCTATATATGTGGAGTGAATCCAACAATGCATTGTTGAAGGGACTCTGAGGACTTTCTCAGTGTTCTTGAAAAAGTTGTATATTTAGATATATGCATGATAATAATCTCCAATTTAAAATGATATTATCAGCACCAAAGTACTAAACGCAACTAAATTGTATTACGTAGCTTCCAGATTGTACTGGTCTAGACAGGATTGATTTAAGGCAAATCAAAGTCTCTGTGACAACACCAGGCCAGATGACCAAGTATATCATTAAGAAGAGAGATCTGTGTTTCTCTCTGCTGAAAACAATCACTGTGAATAATTTAGTTGTAAAAGTGGACACTGGAGCTTGACTGTCTGACAGAAATGGGACAGAAGAGCAGAAGAAAGCAAAACAGGAGAGTGATAGAGCATGAGCTAAAGGCTAAATCTGGGGTTAAGCTGTTTGTGCTAATGTTCATTGTAACCCACATGCAGCAGTTATAATGCAGTGGTCTGTGCAAACTTGAGTCTATCAATAAAATGAAGAGCCAGTTTACATTAGCTTTGCTTGGTAGATGGGCACTGGCAGGACACAACAAGGATTCACAGTGGATTGTGAGTAGCACTAACTGTAGCCAGCTCCTAAACTATGGTGCAAACTTAAAAAGTTTGCTTGCTGTCATGTGGTCAAACAACAGCACTACATAACTGTTGATCAATACATTACCTTGTGTGCATCACATCCGTTTGTGCACGTTCTCTGGCTGCAGGCTGCTGCAACCTACTTCAAACAGATGCTCACAGTCACTTTAATAAATGCACAAACACCACATGACGTTTAAGAAATGTATGCTATTGATTTTTGTTCTGGAGCTTTGTCAAAAATGATGGCTGCAACTGTTTACAATTTCTGAAACCCAAGTCTTCTTGGTGCATTCACCCTCAACCAAATTTAATCGAACTTCATTTGTATCCCACATTTCATGCAATTGTAAACATAATGTGGCTTATGCAGGACTTACGAAAATCAAATAATAAATCTAGGTCAGAAACTAAGTGGTCACAATTCAATAACGCATGACCATCATTTATAAAATAACCATGCAACATCTGACAAATGTGGAAAGTTTTGGTGTTATAGTCCCTGATCTACCCCTGCGAAAGCACATTCATGGGTAGATGAAATATGAAAAAACTTTGTTCCACAGATGGCACCAGAATGACTAGACACATCTTAATCTGTCTTTCTTTTGACTTTGAGCGCATTCTGGAGCCTCATAGCTGATAATTTAATTGGGTTTAGCAGATCACAGAGAAATTGGGGCTCCAAAGCATTAAGAGCCTTGTGCACCCTCAATAATGTCTGACAGTCATTTCTATTCTTCACCCACTGCCAGGGAGGGTTTTTCAGAACCATATGGTATTGTGCTAAAGTTCTTTGTTCCCTGTTGTTCCCTGTTGTGCTTCACTGCCCCACTCTCGCTGTCTTTAAGCTGATAATCCAAACTAGAAATTCAGAAAGTAAACTTTAGTCATTTGTGTTGAAGTTATTCTTCATTGCTTGAAGCTATCTACATCAGACAGCTGTTTCTTCACATGATGCTAAATGTCTGTTATTTTCACAGTGTGAAAACACTGAATGGTTCAACACTGGAGGGATTCACTGAGGACAGCAGGAATAATGACATAACACAAGAATAAACACAATAGAGCTCAAAGATTAGCTTTGACACAGTTTGGCTGTTTGGATTTAGCAAATGTGTCATCTTAGGTCATATGTACAGATTTTATGGGTCCATTTATGACTTATGTAAACAGAATTATTGATTGTGTAACATTTCTGCTGAAGCAAAAGCTGCTTTGTTCTTAAATATCTCTGACTATGAAATAACAAACTCTAAAACTACAGCATCAACAAATTCAAGACAGCAGGAGAATAAAATCGGACGCCCCAGAGGTGATCACTTTGCAGGACTTATCAGGATGATGAGCCAGAGATCCAGACGTAGAACCCAGGGGATGTATGTACTCGACTTTTGGGAGTGGTCGGAGGTCACGTGTCAGCTCAGTGTAGCCCTCGCCGGTGCATGTGTCTGTGCGTACGTGTGTCCTCGCATGCATGATTACATTAGATCAGCAGAACCTCCTGTCAGGTTTTAATTATCAGGCCTCACAGCGGCTCTGTGTGAGGAAGGCAGCAGAGAACATGCAGCAATAAGCAGGTTAATGTCAAATAAAAGGTCCCATCAGACCTGAGCGCCTGAGAGTAAACAGACCCTGGATAATTTCACAGCTGCAGGCAGAGAAAATCACACAAACACAGACCTGCAGCTTATGAGACCTGCTGAGGATGCTGCAGATGGGTTTCTGTTACACAAGATCTCTCATCTACAGGGGGAAACCCAGCTTTGCTTTGGTGCTGACTGTTTTTAATGCGCTGGTACCCTGTAGCACACAGAGCGGTAAACTCAATGGAAAAAAACTACTCCTACCTGGTGATGGAAGGTGATAACTGTGTATCATTTTATTTTGTTGAATTTCTGCGTAAGCCTGAAGCTGTAACATTATCATTTCTAAGAAACACAGAGAGTTAAAAGTTACAAATTTAATTGCCAGTGCTGACAACTTTATATTTACAGTGCTTATTTGAGTCAGTATTTAAGTAGTCCTAAGCACGCTAGCTTTGCTGTATGAACTGCTTCTCGTGTCTAGCGGGCTATACCATATCATAGAACTGTATCTTAGGTTAACAGAGGTGAATCAAATAATAGTGACAGAAAACGTTTCGATTGAACTCTCTTTCCAGTGCATCTGATGACACGTTTACTGATAACCAAGAAAAGAAATCTTCTTGTAGGCAGTTTTCATCCTAAAACAAGCTCATAAAAATTCCATATCAGCTCAGGAGGAGGTATCATGAGGTTGCTGCAAAGACTGATCCTTTCTAACTCTTGATGCTGCAGGAAAATTCAGCCTATAGCAAATAGTGATTTCTAAAACCTATTTCTCAGAATCTGTGGTCAGGTCAGACATCAGGAGAGAACATAAATCTACAAACGTAAAAAAAAAAAAAAACGTCACAAACAAAAAAAAGTAGTGTATAAACAAAAGTCTGCTCTTCATTCATTTGCCAGCAACAGTGGATGATAGTGCTCATGGGAAACAAAGTCTTTATACTGGAAAGACATGAGTTATTCCAGCTGGTGTCCTCAAAAAGCCTTTAAATTTCTGTTTGCCTTATATTTTGCTCATTTGGGAACTCTGTGAACAGAAACAGTGCTGGGTGACTTTTCTCATCCGCTGTTTTGCAAGAGACAAAGATCTGAAGTTGAATGATGACATATCAAGGGGTTGAACTAGCCTGTAAAATTAAAATGACATCATGCTATTACATAACTGACACAGCTACTGGCATCTGGCTTACATGTCACCTACCAAGAAGGGCACAGTTGGCTGCGGAAATGCAAAGAGAAGACAAAAATGGCGCCATAGTGCACAAGTAAAATGAAGCAGGGCCTTTTACTCATGTATGAGAACTATTATGTTTTTTGTTTTTTTTTCAAAGTGTCACAATAATGACAATAATAATCAGACTCCCTAACCCATTATTTAAACCAGGTTGGCAGTCTTAAATTGATTTTGTAGTTTAAAGTATTGTATTGCCATCAGTAAAAATTACCATCCAAGTTATTTAATAATATTCCTTGATCTTGAAGCTCAATAGGAAATAATAAAACCAACAAATCTCTCTGAAGGAATTCAATTATAACTCAAGAGCTTGTGATGAGAGCCTCGCTGTTGGATGTGTACGTTTACTCGAAAATGTGATTACCTTTGATTTGAAGTACAACTTGAACCCCCCCCCCAAGCACGGTATCCGCACCCTGCAGGCAGAAACAAAGACTTCCGTAATGATTCGGTTTATACGCGGGGAAATGGGAGGATGCGAACTGTGTGTGCTTTCTGAGAAGCCGAGATGCTTTATTGCTCACAGGGGCGAGTTTATCCGAAGGAAGGGGTCAGAGTGCCAAACAAACACCAAAACTTTCTCTGTTGTTCATGACAACTTTTGTTCGTCTTAACTTTGAGTTTGCATTTCAACCTCTCGTGTCTTCTTGGCAACAAAATAAACACCTTGCATTAAAACAATCCAGAAGGCTTTGACCTAAATTCCATCTGCTTTACCTCACAACATCCCACTGGAGCCGTTCGTAAATTTATTTCACGTGACAGTCAACAAGTCTCCCATGCTTTCTTGTTGTATTTATGGGGATATTTTTAATTCTTGAAATACTGGAGTGCAGCTTAGGATATAAACCATACCTAACTTCCAGGTTGACGTCAAACATTTATCAGGTAGTGATAAGATTATTGGTTTTAAAACGTGAGCTCATTTTTATAGTCAGTATATGCCTGTAAATAAACCATTAACCCAAGACCTTCAGAATATTCTGCCCTTATAAAGTACAAAGGATCTCTTTATTCATCCAAGCAGAAAAACAGGAGGACAGATTTAAGAGAGAGCAAATAATTTAGGCACGTTTTCCCCCATTCTGCTTGTTAAAGCTTGGTGTGTACGGGAATACGTTTTAGCAACTAATTTACTGAAGTGTGCGTCACAGTCTTGAGTGTGTGTCCCCAATAAGGCAGAGCCAGGCTGTGAGCATGAATACAGCTGATGTAAACAGTCTTTACCTCATTGACCATTAAACCCACTGCAGCTCCACAGAGAGGCCCAGCTAAGGGAATCAAAATCCTTCTATCGTCAAACTTTATGACTAAGAAGTAAATATTCATATTACTGTTTACTTTCAAAGTTCATTTTTTTAAACTCTGAGGTGTCCAATGTACCTTTCTGAGGCATTTATCTTCCCCCCGCAGCTGTGCGTCAGCTCAGAGGTATGCCCTGCTGTTTTTGAGTCAAATTTTAAACAAAGAAAAACAGAAGTTATGATGTGATAAATGTTCTTCAGCTGCACAAAAGTTTCAGATCCGAATCAGGTCTGAACATGACTGAATGGGCATTCTACCTCATTCCCAAAATTGTCCTCTGGTGATTATCAGTTAATGTGGTTAGATTATGATGTGGATGTGATTTATATTCTGCAGATGTTACATAACCACTGCCGGAGATTACGGAGTCTGCCTGATGTCGGCTGATTAAAGGTGATTACTGCGTCGAATCAAAGGGACAGGACATGAAAGCTTTTTACCAAAACCACACATGAGCTTACACATGACATTACTCGCTCAATTCAGGGTTTGAAAGATCATCAGAGACTGTGAAATTAATACTTTTGTTTCAGAGTTTGACGGAATAGCATTCAATTTGAGACAAGCAGCCCCATTCCATAAGAGTTTGACAGTGTTTGAGAGGTTGATAGGTACAGAATTTGATGATTTCCAAATCATTTAAGGCCTCTATTGAATAAGAAATTGTGCAAAGACAACAAGTAAAATACTCAGACTGAAATATGTTATTGCAAAGAAAACAACCTTTGTTCACTTTGATTTTCACAGGCAACATATTTGGAAAAATGTGGACAGAGTCAACAAAATGGGAAGAAATGTGTTTAATGCTTGAAGAAAAAAAAACCCCAGAAACATTTCCCAACCAAAGACCTAAATTTGCATCAGTTGAAGCACAGGTAGCCTGTTTCCTGTTCTCTCCATGGTCCCCACCTCTTATCAAATTAAAAGCATGAAAAAGGGGGATTTCATCATCATGTTCAGTGTTTTCAATGTTTTTTTCTGTTTGTACATTTTTGGATTTGTTTTCAATCCCTTAGTTTAGTTTAGTTTAGTTTATTCACACACATCAACATTAACTAACACAGATGCACATATGTATAAATATACATATACATATGTACAATAGCTTACTCAGTGGATGTGTGGAAAGGGTGACCCCAAAGAAGGTATTTAAAGCTTTTAACGGGGGGCCCATTTTTCCACGGATAAAGCAGGAGCACACAAACATAATAACAACACTTTTGCAGATGGAAAACTTATAGCAGACGATCCTGATATTGTATGTAGATGCACTGATGTAACCAGTAAATCAGAGATACTCAGTTAATAGTAGTCATTTTAGTTTTTTTTTCTTGAAGACAGAGATGCAATGTGACCTGGTTTTGGTTTTGAGGGTTTTTGTGTTACTGTCATGATCCTGATTTTGGTTTTGTGGGTTTTTGTGTTACTGTCATGATCCTGATTTTGGTTTTGTGGGTTTTGGCTCAGTGTTTCTGTGTTTTTGTTTTCTTGCTCAGTGTGTTTTCCATGTGTGATGTTAATGTTTATGGGTTTTGTTTTCTAGTGTTTCTTATGCACTTTCCCCCAAATCTTGTGTTTGCTTAAGTTTTCAGCGTTTCCTAGTCCTTCATGTGTTTTCCTTCTATGTGCCCATTCACTCCTTTTTTGTTCCCTGTGTGCCTAGTTGAATTTTCCTGAGTTTCCCTCCAGTTTGATTGGCCCTCATGTGTTTCACCTGTGTCTTGTGTCACACCTGTGTTTGATTAGTTCTTTGTCTATATAGTCCCTGGTGTTCAGCCTGTTGTCTGTTTATTGCTGTCTCATGCTGTTTCATGGCTTCTTCTAGCGTGCGCATGTCTCCTGTGTCTACCTCGTTTGTGGGTTTTGCTGAAGTTTGGGATGAGTCTTTTTTGACTCTTTTTTTGGTTCTAGGCTTTTGAGTTTTTGCTTAATTGGACATTTTTTGTGTTAAATCTGCAGATGGGTCTTGCAAGCCTGTTTTTCTGCTCCACCATGATAGTGATGATCACTGCATGGGATGAAAATCATACCCAAAAACTATATAAAGTGTAAGAGGCAGCTTTAGCCTTTACAGTTAACTTCCAGCTGTGGTCCCTGGCCTGTTATCAAAAAGCAACTGAAACCACTTGTCTTTATATCTTTTAAAACCTAATCCTGTGAGTGACTAGCTTCAGTTTCAACATGTGAGTCTTTTCCAAGCAACATTTTCAGTCAAACATTGGACCTAGGTGATTTTCCAGTCATCAAATTCCAGTTTCATTTTCAAAGTCACAGCATCACTAAGACATGACTCTTGTAAACCAGTATGACTCAACAGCAATCAGTCAAAGGACAAGAACACAAGTTTTTCAGAGTATTGCAAACATCACTTTATTTGTGAGTGGTCACTCATAAATATGACAATATTATTTGATAAATATCTACATGCAATACTTTTTTTCACAATTTATCACAGTATACATTCTGGGTTGTTTTTTTTTTTTTGCATGCGAGTCCACCAAAACATAAGAGATGTTAACATTCTTTCACAGTCCCCGGCACAAACAGAGGGTAATTGCCTGAACAAAACCATTTGACCTGCGGAGAAGATTGAAAATTGATCCAATGAGTCACAATTTGTCATCTGCTCCTGTTTGGTAACACAATGACGAGACAGAAAGTCCATACTGCAGTGTCAGAGCTTGCATAAAATCCCCACAAGAAGTGGACAAAGCAAATGTTTCTACATCTCAGAGATGTGTTATATAGATGATGTGCAGTGCAGTGAGGGTATAGATATCAACATGTAATCTATTTCCAGGGGTATCGAACAAAGTAGAAAATCAAATCCTCAATCTACAGCTAATGCCATAGCAAATGAGGAGTAAAAAATTGGCTCAACATATACCACTTTGTCCACAGGAGGCGCCAGAGTTCACACATTTCTAGTTATATTAAGTTATTTCAGCTCAGTTGATAAGATAGAGTCCTTCACTTGTGTACAAAAGGAAAAAGGAAGTTCAAATCATCTAATTATTATTCTGAGAAAATTATTAATTCTGAGTTTAAGTCAGAATTCTGGATTAAATGCAGATTTCTGAGAAAAAAATTCTAAAAGAATTTTGACTTTCAACTCAGAATATTGATACTTTTTTAAGCTTTGACTTAAAACTCAGACTTATGATTTTCATCTCAGAAATCTGACTTTAAAGGGACTGTGAGGACTTTCTGGAGAAGCTAGCATTGGCACTAATGATAAAGAATCTGCTTCCCATAAGTCCTTGCTCCCTACTGCCATAATGAACTAATGCGTGTGTTTGTTATACGCAAAGATGTAATGTATTTATCACCAGTCACACTGCGCCATTTTTTGAAACATGACAACAAGCTAACTTTGTGAGTTTAGTACCAAACCAAAGTTTAGTATCCAGCTCAATTGCTTAGCTTAGCTTATACTTTAGCCTTCAGCGTGTGATTTAGCCTTTAGCTCATGCTCTGTCACCCCACTGTTTAGCTTTCTTCTTTCCCTTTTGTGTCAAATAATCCACCTGCTCTTTCCACCATTACTACAAAATAAATCAAAGTAGTCATTTTCAGCAGAGAAAAACTCTCATCTCATCACTAAATTTTGTCAGCCAGCATGGTGTTGTCATGGAGACTTTGACCTGCCATAAATAAATTCAGTCCTGCTTGATGCGGGAAGCTGAGAAAAAGGATTTAGAAATAAACTTTTCTTTCAAGGTAAAAGTCTCGTTTTACTTATGTCTTGATACGAGACTTTTTCAAGATCACTTAAAAAGTCCACACTGTCCCTTTAAACCCAGAATTGACTTTTTTTACTCAAAATAATGAATAACCAGAATATCAAATCAGTTTTATCCTCTTCCGTCAACTTGAACTCAAACCACACTTTATATATTGGATATTTTGACTGCCTCATTCAGAGTAAAGATGTTTTCTACTTTTACATAAGGGCTGTTTTGTCTGTTCTCTGTTGTGAATAGAAACATGACCTGGCTAAGACCCTGCAGGCAGCTTGTGTTTGAAAACACATCTAAAGCTAAAGCTGAGCTTCATGTTGCAAAACATTTCAACATGATCTGTAGTTTAGTCATTTGAAATGGTTTGGGAACCATACAATAAGTACATGCACATTACTGGACATATGGTGGAAAGACTGACAACCAACACCTTTGGAAGTCCATGGTACATAAAAATATCAAAAAACAGACCTTCATCACATTCACATTAACGTCTTTGAGTCAGCTTATTCTTCAACACTAACAACACTGAACACAAACCTGAGGCTCATCAGTGTTTACCCCCTTCATCATCTTTATCTTTGGCACGTTCCTCCTCTCTTCGCTGTCACTTTCTGTTTATGCTCCACTCGTCAGCTCCTGCCTGTTCTCATGGTTTTTCTTCGCCTTCTTCTCCTCAGCAGCGGTTTTCTCAATCAGATCTTTGAACAGTTTTGACTGGAGAAATCGTCTGTATGAGTCTTTCTCCATCAAGGTGTAGATCATCTTTTGTGCTTCATTGAAACAAGACGGGCAGGCGTGTTCCATGTTCTGCTGGGTTTCTTCTCTGGTTAACGCATCCAAGTTTACCTTTAATTACACAGAATGAACAGAAAGAAGAGGGTTAAGACACTGAAAACATCTTATTATTTCAAGAGTGTGAACTTAAAATTCAATCTGCACCAGCAGCAAAGGCAGCCCACAGTTTTCCTAGAAAACGCCTGAAAATCTTCAAATTACTCCAAAAAGTGGCCCAAGCGTTGACATCCATGCTGAGAATCTGATTTCCCAGGACACTGAAACAATCTCAGAGTGCTTGACTTTAATCAGGAATGAGACCTAGAGACAAGTATGTGCACTTGCCTGCCAATCAGCTCAGAGGACTCAAGTATACTTGAGATGGTGGTTGTGCAGCTGCATGAACAGGTTCGTAATCTGTGCCTCTTAAAGTATTCAACAGGCACTTCAATGTACTTTAAGAGAACGTCTGTCTTATTGTCCATCTCTTTCTTGATTCTGATTTGTAAGAAGGAAAATCTGATGTTACATCATAAGTGTAATCACCTCATTGGGAGCATCTGCCTCCACAAACTGCTGGTGGATCTGCTTGGCTCTGGTTGCAAGTTTAGAAGGGTCAGTCTTCTTGTATTCCTCACAGGCGACCCAGAAGTCCATGTTCTCCCTGCTGAACTCTGACTCCAGGAAGCTGGTGAAGACTGAACGACCAGCTGAAAGAAAAGACACAAAACACAATATTTAAACCTGCTGAGCAAAAAAAATCTGTGGTGTTTGGTCCAAGACAATATGTTATAGGATTCAAACCAACAAGGTAATGTTTTAATTTGTAGATACATAGATATTTTGTTTTAAACGTCCACGCTGGCCAAGGCAATCCCATCAAATAAACTTTTGCTCCTTGTACCATAAATAGATTTGTGTTCACCTGAGTTGGTCCAACCTGACCACAGATAGATTAGAAATGACCCAAAAAAGGATAATGATTTTATTTTGATTCATGGATTGTGAACAGGCAAATATAAACCAAAATTTCTAAGTGTCATTAATGTGGTGTCACTACTTTGAATACGTGAAACCTTTCAAACCTAGAATCTATAGAGCTTTTGTTAGAGTAGCCAATTTCTGCCAGAGATAAAAAAAAAATATGGATGAAAAACTAGTTTTGTTGAGATTTTATTTATTTTCTTTTGTCCAGATTATATCATAACTATGAGATAAAAAAGTCAAAATTATGAGACAAAAAAAAAATGAAATTCTGTTCAAATGCCAAAATTATGAGATTTATGTTTTCCATCTGGAACTGTAATTCCTGTTTCCACTCACTCACCAGCTTCTCCCTTAAAATCCTTTCAAGTTTGCATTTGCGCAACACTATCCTGTATAAATCCACAAGCATAGATCATATTAAATTTGTGGAAGCAATGTTTCAATCACCTCTTAATGTTCCTAAAATCCTTTTCTCCATGATAGTAAACAGCAGCTAGAGCTTAGCAAGGTTTCTTCCTTTCTTCTATTCCATAATTTTGATTTTTAATCTCAAAATTTCAACTTTTTGTGTTATAATTATGACTTCATATGGGAGAAAACGCAACAAAAACCTTTTTTTTTTCATTTCTATTTTTCAAAAAGGCTTCTTCATCTCGTTGAAAGTCTTTGCAAGAGATATTTTCACCAGAGATCAGTTAGAAAAGTTTCAGATCAAAGAATGTCCTTCAGCTTAAGTGTTTTCCCTGGAGAATATGAGCACTTACCCAGTCAAACCAGGAAGTATATGAGCAATAAAATAACATAGATTTATTATGTTTCTCAAAACTTCATATCCAGCGGGAAAAAAAATGCATCCTGTTTTTTTAAGATACACAACATACTGTCCTTTCCTAC
Organism: Thalassoma bifasciatum; assembly: GCA_008086565.1. NCBI lineage: Eukaryota > Metazoa > Chordata > Actinopteri > Labriformes > Labridae > Thalassoma > Thalassoma bifasciatum. The sequence continues at coordinate 41,425 of RPOG01003607.1, read as the reverse complement.
AGCTCCAGCAGTTAATAAACGGACAGATCCGAGTCTCTGAGTGAGTTATATAATTTTATCAAAGTGATTAACTTGGGCAGGAGACAGATGGAGGATGCTAAGATAAACACAGAGAGATCTGACTGATGGGAGCTGGCAGATGAAGTCGGGAAAAGCAGAAAGACGGACATGATAGAAGTTAGAGTTCAGAGAAGGAGGTCATGGAACGGAGCGGCTCAGAGCTCAGCTGCTCCCCTCAAGGCCATTGCTCCCCTGCAGTGTCCCTGACTCACACAATGGAAGTCTCACAGGGCTTATATGTGTACACACAAACGCACACACACATAAGCTGCACTGGTCAGCTCGTCCTGAGGGGCCGATGAGTAGTGCCTTGAGACACGTAGCAGTGGACCAGACCCTGAGAATGCTTCAGAGAGCCTGTGGGTTTGTATATCAGCCACTTTCTCCATTGAGCTCTCCAATTTAGTCTAGTTCATTATGGTTTGTGTAATCAAATCCTCTTTTTCCACTGGGAAATTATGTCAATGGCACCAATACTGCTCTCCAAGAAACACTTTGTTGACTTACTGCAGTATCTGGGCTTAAAGGTGCAGACGCTGCAGACAGTTGAATGCAAAAACTTATTGCTCTTAGTTTTGCATCTCTGTCACTGGGTCAGTGTCATGATGGTCTGGTTTGCTTTTGTGGGTCACACAGAAGCATCTCTGTTAATTTGTTTTATAACCAGCAGATATCTCCAAAGGGCTTCCATTTGAGAAAAAATTGAGGCCAATGTGCACTTTTACAAGAAGCAGACGCTCCCTTGTTTGGCTTCAAGTTAAGAGTCCACAAGAGTATAAGTTTAGAGAAGAAAGAAGAGAAGAAATGATGCTTCTGTTTCTCCCCCAGAGCAACATCTTCAACCATAATACCTAAGAAATTGATTTATCAAGGAATAAGAGCTTATTTCTGCAACGTTATCATCACATCTGTCATTGAAGTTGTATAATTTGCCAACAAGTTTGGCATAAATTCCGAGATAGCCAAAAGTTTTCCCAGAAACCATTAACAAAGAATGCAAGGTCAGGACCTTGTCCCATTTTATTTCCATGATTGCAGCAACATCAGGTCACAAGAGGACAATTACATTACGCTAACTGTTTTTTTCTTTTTCATAAACCACAAGGGAGATTCTGTCAAGGGATGGATAAATAATTGTGATCAAGTCCTAAGGGTTTGGCGAACTAACGTTATTCAGGTTACATTGTTATGGGTTACATATTTATAAGTGGATATATGATGCTTACTTTCACTGTTCATCACATGGCTGAAAGACTCCTTCCATTTTCCCACCTCAGCTGCAGAAGGAACCCTGAAAGACAGAGAGATCAAGTTTTTAAATGAGGCTGCACAGATTTAGAGAAACGTTGGTGTGAATTAAGGGGAAGAGGAAAGAGAAGGAGGACAAAGACAAAGAGAAAGCAAACCAAAGACTGATCCTCTTTGTTGAGGGTCTTTGAAGGAGATGCTTTTAGGTATATTTTTCAGGACAAAAATTAAATCTTGCAGTTGTTGGAGCATTGATTCTTCCATTCAACGTCTTCCTGCTCAATACGTCACCCTTTGTGTTCGTTTCCCTTTAGTGTCCAATGTTCTCTGCTCATGCAGATCCCAGCTGTGCCAATTCACTGATCACTAATGGCTGAAAATCTAATCACATGTGTACACAGAGTGCGTCATCTGACATTTACAGGTACAACAAGGCTCCATTTAACTTTTCATTAGCTGAGAGAGAAAAAAAAAGTGCAAAATGGTTAAAAGCAGCTTATAATTAGAGATGAGGATTTTGTATATGAATCCATCAGCGTCACTGAAGCTCTGCTGCACGTCTTTATACCGTGAATAGACGCAGAGGTTCAGTTCCCGAATGATTCCAGCAGGGAAGGTGGATATAGGCGAACTGTCATAGGAAAGGTTACATGTGAGTGAAAGAAAAAAGGTCAGGGGAAGTGTGGTCAATGCTAATCTGCTCATGTTCAACACAGAGATGCTTTAGAGGAAAGGCACGTCACTGAGGGAAGAATGAGACCTATGTGATGAAACTCAAACTGCAGAGGGCGCACAAATAGAAAAGGCACAAAAGCATTCATCATCGAGCTGTTTGCAATGTTCTACACAGTGACGCAGAGCAACACCTGCAGCAGGATAACAAAGAGAAGCAGAGGATGGGCTCAAAGAAGAATATATCACATTTTATGCATAAATGCAGATTTTTTTTTGTCGCCCATTCAATGCTTTTCTAATTGGCCATCCAGTCAATCCTAAACAAATTTGAGTGGATGAAATGCATGGATATCCGAGCACAAAAAGGTTGAGCTTTACAGTTTGAATCTGTTCTGTGAATTCTTTACCAAAAATCTGGATTGAAGTCAAATGTATGGGGTTTGATATTTTCTTCTCACAAAACTAAGGGAATCATGATGGGGCATAATATGTCACAACCCAAAATTTATCACTGCAAAACTGAAACTTAAGCAAGTCATTACGTCTTATTTTTTTAGTGAAAATGGTTGAATTATTCTTTATACGGCCATATTTAATTGACAATTACATCCCAACAATCTTTGAATGCGATAGGATGGAGAAAAAAAATGACTCACCAAGTTTCTTGAAATTAGAAAGATGTCATAGAATAAGAAACTTTTTTTTACCCTATCTGCAGATTTTTTTGACCTGTTACAAGCAATTCATCTGTTATTTTTTAACTTGAGATAACTTAAATAAGACGTTTTTCTAGACTTGTCAGTTGAATGTGACTCATATCAAGTCTAATAAACAAATTTTAATAAAAATAAAGATAATAAAATATAATAATGATAAAAAGACATACTGACTTGCTTGGAATTCAATTTGTGCAGTGTACAATAAAAATGTCACAATACCCAAAACATAATAACTGGTCGATGATGAAATGAAAGTGCAAAGCTGGAAATGTAATAACTGACCCAAAATATGACAAGTTTTTTCATTTTGGGCAAAAATTATTGCGTTTTGGGCTCAGCATCTGTTACAATATCGAAAAGTTATTACATTTCAGGTTTTATTACTTGTTCATATTTACATTTTGGGTTGTTGTTACAAAGTGGGCTCTAACAAGGCATTTACAGATGCGTAATGTGGCATTATTTTTTAAAATTTCAAGCAATGAAAGGTGTTACAGATGTAATATGCACAAACAAACATTTTTTTTTTTTTTTTTTTTTTTCATTTAGATTTTCCAGTTTCCATGCTTGGTAATTTTATTCATTTATTTATGATAGTAATTCATGATTATACAGCACTTCTCTGGATACAAGAGGATATGTTTTCATTCATTCTATCTTTCATTCATTTGAATCAGTAAAGTTATCAAGTAAACTTAATTTACAAATATTGAACTGAAAACTTCCCTAAAACATTTATCATTTATATCTCTGGATTGAATCACAATTTGACACACTGTCATAATTTCACAGCCCTGGATGCGCATCAGTCTTAATTTTACTTCCCTTAATGAATGAAAACGTCTATCTATAATTTATTCATTCTGTTTCATGCAGAGTGAACTAAATTGAAAATTTTGTGATCATGAGACTCTGCTGAGGAAAGTCAGCTATCTTGCAGCACAAAGTGAAAAAAAAGGAGTTCTTCTGACCTCTTTGCAGCAGCAGCAGCAGCATTGGCTGTCTTCTCTTTCGTCTGTTTCTGATCCGCCGTTTGAGGTTCAGGCTTCTGGAGCAAGAAGCTGATTTTATGCTTGATGTCTTTGGCACTGTAGAGAAAGAAAAGGAAAAGAAAGGAGGATTGTGAGTGAAATGCATCTAAGACGATTGCAGATTGTTTGGAGTACAAATATCAGCACAAAGACGTGCTTGTAAGCTGATCTGCTTTATGTAAGCCCCAGATTGAAAACTCCCTTCTCTTTCATGCATGGCACTGTTGTTTTTAAGTGTTCTTACTGAGTGGAAACATCAAGTGTTTCATTTCAGCTCAAAAACAACAAAACTAATCTTTCTTAGGTATTGCAAAGTTTATTTTAACAGGAATGTAATAACACTTCTATCAGGTCTTCTTACCTTTTCAAGCATGTTGCAGGAAGTGTTGCAAGTCCTTTGCACATGGTGAAGTGTTAAAGATCCAAAGTCAGCGCTGGTACGGTGAGAGATGACAGAGAGACAGTAGTGTGATAGTGAGCAGCTGAGTTTTATAGCAGCCTTTTCTCATATTAAAAAGCAGCCAGAGAGTGTCTCCACCCCCTGTAGCAGTTACAATGACAGAAAATTGACCAATCACAACGAGACAAGAGGAGGAGAGGGAAAAAAACTGAAAGGGAGGGAGAGGAGTCAGGGGAAATATGCAACAGATGGATTGATGTAAGAAAAAACAAAAGCTGTTTTTCCTAAGAGGAAGAAGGTGTTCTGAGGATGTTTAGAATTACCACGTTAATCTCCTGCACGTGGAGAACGGGAGATTGTTCAATTAAATGGAGCCCAAGACGAAATCCAAGCATGAAGTCATCATCTGTGACTGTACATTCGTCCTTCTACTGTCTTTGCACGTGCACCAAATTAACAGAAAGAGGCCAGCTCTGGTCACAGGTGGAAATCTCATAGTAGTTTCTTTCCTTTTTGTGTGTTTAATGAAGGTCTAAATAACCTTGTTTTTTTCTTTGACTATGAATTATGGGTATTCCTGTCTGTGATTCTGCAGAAATTTGATGCTAAAAAAGCTAGAGGAATGCTGAAACCTGGTGATTTGATTGTGAGGCATCCCTGAGCATTCAAAAAGCCTGAGATAATAAAGGTTTGTAAGACAGAAACCGCAAATGGGCCAATGTTGATATTACATACAGCGCTTTAGATAGAATATGTGCATCACTGCAACTCAAATAAATAGTTTTTAGAGATTTTGAGATGGTGCCGTACGAGGAAGTCCTTAAAAGTCAGTGTAAAAGTTGTTTCTGTTCTGGGCTTATATTACTGGAAAATATTACTGCTGAAAACTAAGATAAGCCAAGAGGGAAAAACTGCTGATCGTATAAAAATGTCAGTTCCATTATACTTTTGTGATAAACTTATATCACAATTTCTGGAAAACCACCTCATGAGTGTAAGAACTTTTTTGATCCAAATTTGAGAGGTGTTTTGAAATGTTATTTTTTTCCATTACAGTGTTTTATTGCAATATAGGTGTTGTGCAATTCCAAGTTTAATGAAGCCACAGCTTATGTCACAGCATGTACAAATATTTTTTAAGATGATATAAGCTTTGATAGCTCTTCATTGATCCCCAGCATCACAGACATAATCTACTGTCAGAACAAAAAAGAATACAAAGAGTACAGTAAAAACAAATGCAACTGAATAGAATACTAAAATTTAACTTAAGGAAATTGAATAAAATAAAACTAACATAAAATTGAATAGATATCATACAACAAATCACTGTTTTCAATGTAGTCGCCCATTTCCCTGTGTCAAAGGATTGAAATTCATTTTCTTTTGCAAAACCAGACATATTTAGGTGCAAAGAAAGTACAACTAGCTGGCAGGTTCATGGTAGCTGTTTTAAAGCAAAAACCTCTGGGTGTGAGAAATTAAGGCTAAGCAGAAATGTTAAAAATACACTTGAGGCCTTGAAAACATCCTTACAAAAACTAACAGGTAACTTAAACCAACAGGTGTCAAACATTGGACATCCTTGTTTTATATTGACTTTGGTGAAAATGTCATAATGTAAATATCACCTCTTATTCTTGAGTTGGACAGCCACACAGCAGCTCTGTTTTTGCTATGCATGCTGGGAATGACTGACTTTCTCTGCAGATGTTAAGGACGACAGTGAATTAAAGAAAGCAATCTCATGGAAAAGACTACAGATCAAACCAATACTTGGACTATATTTACAGGTCTTGCTCTTTGTGAACTGTGAGGGACTGCGAAGCCTTAAAGAGACAAAGATTTGTGTACGTGCAGCTTTGATCTGCTTATTATGTTGACCTGAAAGGACAAAGTGATCCAGCATCTGTAGCCTCTCGGCCTTGTAATTAATAAACGAGATTATCCTCCAGGCAGGCAGATCTAAGTTCAAAGTCTGGACAATAACACTCTGACAAATGCAAACACGAGTGAAAGCATCAGCCCCTCTAAGCCTCTTTGTTCTACTGATACCTTTTTAACACATGACCTCATATCTTTATCTGCTGCCCTGCACGTTTTTCTTCATCTATTGCCCAAAAGCAGTCTGCATACTTCCCCTGAGTGATATTGGAGCATTCAGAGCAGAAACATACCTTTGTGGTTTGTAATTGGCATATGTATCCATTCAAAGGCTGGAGGGCTGCCAAAAGCTGCCTTTGTTAGAAGAAGATTGAATGCAAACAGTTAGGAACAAATTTGACTGCAATCACAGCTGAGGTCATAATGGTTGTTTTGTGAATTTGACGAATGGCTCTCAGACTGATAAATGTGCCGGCTCCCCCATCATTTTCTGACAGGCAATTTCACATGGCCTACGGTGCACTTTCATCCAAAAACAACTCCATGTATAGAAAGCGATCGGAAATACTCAAACATTCATAATTGACATTTAGAGAAAAATGTTATGCATTTGAGAAAATGCATTCGATTGAAAAAAAAAACTTTGTTTGGATGACATTTATTTCACTTTTCTCATTTTGCCAATCACACAAACTATCTGTATGTAATTTGGCTGCAAGCGTTTCCGTGCAGGATTTTCTAATCTGGAAAAGTTTAAAAGGACAGTGTGTGTTGCACTGTGGCATTTATCAAACAAAACACTGAGAATAGACTAAACAAGCAGTTTGAAGTTTAATGAGAGTTAGTCAAAATGTTTTTCGAACAAAAAAAGTAACAAATTACACTTGTCATACATCCGTGACCTCTAGAAATTCACCAATAAGAGAGGTGAGCATTTCAATCTGCATACTGCCTGGACCTTTAAATAATTTTGATTCTTAACTTCATTACATTTTAATCTCAGTTCATTTGGTACATAATCTTGCTCTGTAGCCAAAAGCCTAAGCTAAAATATAATGCTCCAGAACAACAGCATTGATTCCAAAACTTTTCAACCAACAACCTCCAAATAGTGGTTTCAAAGATCAGAGACCCCCAACCATGGAAATACACTCACAGGCAAACCCAAAATTAGACCAAAAAGAAATTAGAAGATATTTAATTTTGCATCTATGTGCACATTCTGTTGCTCCCGAAATCTAAATATCTCCATAGTTGAGGCATTTTGATAACAAGCCTTTCAGTTTTAGCCTTTAGCCCGTGCTCTATCCATCTCCTGTTTAGCTTTCTTCTGCTTTTCTGTCCCTTTTCTTTTTGCCAGTCCAGCTCCAGTGTCCACCACAACTACAAAATTAATCAAAGACACTATTTACAGCAGAGAAAAACACAGATGGCTCACTCTTCTCTCTGCTAAACTTAGTTGGCAGGCATGGTATTCTCAAGGTGACTTCAACTTGCTTTAAATCAATCGAATACTGGCCAACCCAAGCTGAAAAACAGAAATCCCCTATTTTGACACTGATAATCTCATTTTGAATTGTGGATTACAATCAGGCATATATCTAGAGACGACACTTTTTCAAGATCACTGAGAAAGTCCTCACAGTCCCTTTAATAAAGCCACTGAATCAGAAACAGTGAGCAGCATGTGGATGGACTTTGAAATCAAGTTTACTCACAGATGCTTCACATTTTATGCATTGCAGACATCAAACAATAGTTAACTGGTGATTAAAATTGCTCAGATGTTATAATGTGGTCAGACTAGGGCAACAAAGCTGCTAGATTATGCTTAAGAACAAGCTACGAGGATTTGGTGTCAACATGTACAAGATTTCATATTCTTGTAGCTTATTTAACTACATAACTACTGTAATTAACTGTGTATTTCTGTAAAGGGTGTATTCAGTTGTGTAGTTTTGCAAAGAAATCAAATTCATGACTCAGCCTGTGTTTGTTTGGCAGATCCATCAGGATTTGGCTTTTTTTGGGTAATGTACTCAATTTAGTGACACTGCCAGACAGTTTCTGCCGCTGAAATTTGACATGTGTGTCTGTTTACTGAGGTGCTGTTGAGATAAACTTGGAATAAGAGCGTACTTTTAAGAGAGGTATGGAAAGAAAGCATCACATCTACCTCAAACTTACAATTATTGTTGAAATATCACATAGAGGTCTGTTGAAACAATACCAAATTAGGGTATACCAAGAAAAACACAATTTGAAAATCTATCAGAGAAAATCTAAGTGCAAGAGCAGACTCTTAAAAATATGATAATTCAGTTTTACTTTGACAGTCTGATTACTCTTTTGTGTTTCCAGCACCGTGAGGTTGATTGTGAATTTTGAGTTGCAGTCTCCTGCTGATAACCGGCATTCACTCAGGCAGCTGGATATGATTACAACACCACAGGTTTTTCTTCTGCAACAGCAACGCAATGATGGCTCCGTGTTTTCCATTCACTCACCTTAAAAAAAAGCCTCATCTCTCAGCAAGCCTTTTCAACCCCAACAGCATCTCATCAAGTGCTGCAGCAGCTAGATACACACAGATACACAGGTGTTGGGTAATACCCGTTGATTGACGGGAGAAACTTGGCAGAAGCTAAATTACAGAGCTGAAAGATAAAAATAACACTGGGGAAGTCAATGTGGTGTTATCTATTTTACCATGTTGACAACTATTTTGAAGCTCTGAGTCCAGGTTTTGTTGTTACCATAATGTTTTTTCCTCTTATTATTATTTCACATTATTTTGAAATGACCATTTTTGGATGAGTGGATACATTTGTCAACCAGAAAGAGATCAGGTTTGTTGTGGTACTAATCAGTCCTCTTGTCACATTTATGCCAGTGTGTCTTGTGCATTGATACCAGGACCAATACCCACAAAACCTACTTCCTACTTTATTTACTTCAGACAATATATTTTTTGTGTTTTATATGACAAGACAGATAGCACATTATATTAAGGGGGTTGTAATAAGGGGTAATTCATAGGTTAAAGTCACTTGTAATATGTTAAAAGATCTTATTAGTCTCTTATTAACACAAATAAGCCTATAAAAATGTTAATTGATGCATTATTCAAGATCTTAATGTCTTAAGAAACACTCATAGACACTTGTTAGTAACTTATAGACTTATTTGTGTTAAGAATGTAATAAGGATTATAACGTCCTGTAAGTGACTTAATACGTATTGATTAAAAATCACTATTGCCTTAATATAAAGTGCTACTGACAAAGACAATGGTGCAATTGGCATGAAACATACATTGTACTGACATGACCAGTGGCCACTTGAGAAACTGCATCCACACAGTCACCTTACTTCAACCCTGAATTCACTCAACAAAAAACAGCCCTTTTAATAGGTCGTGTTAGTATTTGTCCTAGATGTATCATAAAATCACTTTGTAGATATTTTTTTTTTCTCATTAGTGTCTTGGTTGAACAAAGCTGAGATTGGCAGTCGTGCAACTTTCTTTAAGCAACTTGTCAATAGAAAAGCATCCATTATGTCAAACAGATGGAGGATAGGCTACGTCCCCTTTACTGCCACACTGATGGTTCCAAAGGTTAAGAGGAGCCAGGGCAATATTGAGGGCTTCGTACACAGACCCTCATAAACCACAGCAGATGACAGGGAACTGCTTTGTTAAAGTGGTTGAGTCACAATGAATTATCCCCTCCGACGCCTCTCCTCATCTCCACTGATCCCTCATCTCCTCAGTCAAGGGACAGCAGAGCCACTTATAAGCCTCCTCCGACAGTTAGAGGAGAAGAATTATTTCTCCCTGTGCAGAAGCGATATCTGTCACCAGTGTGATCCGTCTGAAATGATTCTGCAATTAAAGGAGAGCAGTCAGAAGTGATCATTATTCCACTCTGTTAAACTTGTTTACCGTGCTGCGCTTACAGTCACATGAGCTGAGCTGTGCCTCAATCTTGATATCTTCTAAACTGCTGAGTGAGAACGTCGTTTGAAAATATGTAAACATTTTCACACATAGAGGGAGTAAGGACGAGCTCAAAGACCTTCTGATTAATTCTGCTCTTGAGGGCGAAGAGCAGTAGGTCAGATAAAGTGCTTAGGTGATCCCTGAACATATCACCCCCCTAATGAAGAACATTTTACTTGATGTGGAACCAAGTTTGCTGATGTTTACACAGAATGTAACACTGCAGAAAACTGACTCTTATCATCCACTATCAAGAGACAAAATATACAGTACAGGCCAAAAGTTTGGACACACCTTCTCATTCAGTTTGCATTTTTGTGATTTTTTTGACTATTTACTGGACTGACTGACCTTCATTTCTTAAAGTAATGATGGCCACTCATTTCTCTTTAGATAGCTTATTGGTTCTTGCCAGAATATGAATTGTAACAGTTGTCCAATAGGGCTGTCGGCTGTGTATTAACCTGACTTCTGCACAACAGAACCGATGGTCCCAAACCCATTAATAAAGCGAGAAATTCCACACAAACACATTGAATGAGAAAGTGTGTCCAAACTTTTGACCTGTACTGTAGGTGAAGTTTCCTCAATATGTAATGATGGTACAAAAGTACGTGACTCTGCCTCATAACTGCAGAATCAAAAAGAGATTAATAAAATTGTTACTTTATTGTTAGGAAAATATTTAGGAAGACCTGCTGGCCCTTAGTCATTATCACAAAATCAACTGTGGCTCTATTTGAAAAGAGTTTGAACACCCCTAACTTTTTGCGACACTGTCACAGTATTCCCACCCACAGGAGTAAAGTTAGGGGAAATACTTCTTGTTTTGGTTGCAAGCTTTAAATCAAAAGATTATGGTACTCAGGTAAGGTTGTGTTCAGAGTAAAAAACTCAGAATTCAAAACTAGTCAACCTGTATGTAATGAATGAGATGCAGTGGACTAGATAACTCCTTCAGTCATGAGTGAAATAACATCAGCTCACTTCAGACACTTATTGTGGCCTCATCTGACACTAGATAATGACGTCAATGCTGTCTCAGACACGAACCCTGTAGTTCAACACAAGCAATAGAAAGAAACTGGTAGGGTAATTTCAGGAATAAACGCACCCTAAATTTTACACGAGAGCATGTTTATGTCTCATTCTGACATCATCGTTAGAAAAAGAAAATAGAATGTTTACAGCTCCTTGGGATCCAATTAGACTATTCAGATATTAAATTGGCTTCTTATTTGGCTTCAGATGTGAATGTTAATTTGCTTTGGAAATCTGGGGACAGCTTTTTCTGTGTAACCAAGGTGAGAATAATGTAGTTTGACTGTTCTCTGTAATGTGTTTGTGATATCTCCAAAACATTTGTCAGTCTGAGTAATTCAATGTTCCAATGTTGTGCTGTGAAAAAAAACAGCACAAAAGAACAAAAAAGGGATTAAGCAACCATCAATTGGGCCAAAGAGAGAGTTTTAAGCCGTAGCTTTTTCTGCTCCCTCTCTGTACTTTCTCTGTCTCATCAGTTTGCTCTTTTGAGCCTGAGATGTAGACAGACATCATATCTGTGTCACACCGTGCTATACAAGGGCCTACACAGAAACAGGTAGGTTTTTTATTGTTGAGTAGAACAGTTTGTAACTCTGGAGCTTCGTCTGACATAACGGTGTTAAAGAAAAAGTGACTTCGAGGATAAGGGGTTACACAAGGATTCCCGACTTTTATTATGCATCCTCAGCCGTAACAATTAGCATATCGAATCCAAACAAAGATGTGAACTTAATGACCCGGAGCAGAGAACTGAAGGGGAAGAGAAGCATGCCTTGTGTGATTATTTAAAGATCTGGTCAGTGAGCCGGTCATGGCTGTCCATAATGAGCTGCATTGAGACTACGTGTGGAACGGCATGCAGGTTGAGATACCTATCAGAGCCGCTGGTGTTGGGTGGTCGTGTTCACAGCTTTGATCTGATGTGGAGACGACGTGATGATGGATGAGCTGTGTGTGCAGACTCTAATCTCTGACTGGTTTAAAAACTGTGATTGTCAGTGAGTGAGTGAGTGAGCTGTGATGCTGCAGGCTTTTTGTGCATCAGTGAGAACTGGTGCTTTGTTGCTCTTTTGTCTCATTGCCTGGAAATCATGAACACCTGACTTAACACAGTGACAAAGATGTACACACTGATTTGGTGTGTGGACTCAAGGCTGCATATTCCTGTTCTGGCCTTGAGCATTGTTTCTAATTCTTATGTCAACCTACATAAGACCAGACCCCTTAACCCTTTAACTACCTCCTCAACCAAATGATTTAACAAATTGTGAGTTACTTTATTTAAATAAGAGGCGTTCCTAACTTAACTTAAACTAATCTATCTATCCCTACCATTTAGTAGAAGTATGCCATGGATCTTGAGGCTCAAAAGTTTTTTTTTTTTCCCTATCACAGTCAAGTTGTTGAGATGACATATTGAAGGCGTACAAATGTGCCTTTTCCCCCTTTGTTCTTTAAGTTTTTGAATGAATGTTTTGTACAGTAAGTTTCAGTCACTAACAAAAAACAAAAACTAGAGGTGGGGGGTGCATTTCTTTCCAGCAAATGCAGGGTGTTGAAATGCTGAGCATCATATTATGCACTTTCTTGCAGGAAAGGCTTAATGTGATGATTATTAGGGATTGCACTTTAATAAAGATGAAAAATTCACATTCTTTTCTTTTGTTTCACTCAATATTTTTCCTTGGTTGACATAACGTTGCTTAATATTTTGTTAATCAAAACTGTTCAATGCCCTGGATATTTATGAGAAATTCATTTCTTTCTTAAAAAGCATTTTATGTGACTTTTTCCTCCTATTTGTGGTATTTGTATGAAATTTCATACCATTGGGTGTAGGTCAATATTTTAAACTAAATGGTTTGCTGAAAAAAGAAAGACAGATTGTGGCTATCACCCGTTGCAATAAGAAATGCAGGCAAAATGTGTTGCTATTCCCTTTTTTTCTTGGTGGGGTAGTTAAAGAGTTAAGACAAGGTTTGAAACACTCTTCTTTGGTTAAGCTTGTGCAGCTCAAGCTTGGACTATAGCTCTTAAATGTGTTGCTACAGATCCAGACACCAGTTCCTCCCTTTCTCCTTTCATTAATTTAAAGTCTCTAAGTCCCATTAAAGTTTGTGAACATTGATCTCCCTGTGCATCCCTGAGTTCTCCCATCTTGACTGTGATGGATGATTGTAAAAAGATGACCTGCTGCTGTAGACCTGCCTGACTCCAGCTGCTACAACCATTTATATCATCAGTCTCATCATTATCTTCATTGCTATTATGCTAATGTTAATTTCAAATTGGCTTGACTCCAACTGCTTTAAATGATATATTTCCTGCCCTTATTACCATCATCATTATTTTAAATGATTTATTTTAAATTAGACTTGTTGACTCTAAATGACACACATACCAACATGAGTGTAATTTACAAACACATACTTCCAGCCGTAATACCGGGCCATAACCTTAAATCCATATCAGTTGATGTATTGTTTGTCTCTTTGTCTGTATCTCATTAAGCATGAGTTTGGTTCTGTTTGAGTTTTTTCCCTTTTAACAGAAGTTTTACTTCACCACTGTGACTGACAAAATAGATTAAAGTTCTCTGCTCATGGTGCAATAAGTCCAGATTAAATCATATTCTAGCCTGATTTTGGGTGATTGTACATAACAGACAAAAACACAGTCTAGACTTGCTCTCCTTGTAAAGTAATTTGATGTGAATTAATTAAATATTGATGATAGAGAGAGCATTTCCAACCTCTAACCACAGACGAAGGATAAATATGACTAGGCATGCACAGACACTTGAACTGTGATGTTCAAACTAAAGAAGGACTCTGACTGAAGGGAGCTGATGATGACGACCCCCTGATGCTGTAATGACTAAGGAAGAGGTTTTTGACCAACAATGGTGAGCAGAATCCGAAAGTGTGTTTAGTCCAGTTATTTTAACACGTGAATCAAACTATAGAAATAAATCCTGCATTTAAAGAAAAACACTTGAGAAGTAAAACAAGAGACATCAGAAGTGTGATCACTGTCCCTCCTCTAAGCAAAAAACAAAAAAAAAATGCCATGGCTGATTGTTCGCCCAGTCCTGACCCTTGAAAATTATGTGTTCTTCACCAATCAAAGAGTATTTGAGCACAAAATTGCTTCCTGTGAGTTTGACGCCTCTAACATTTGTTTCCCAGAATAGCAATTTTCCAAATCATTTCCTGATTTGTCTTGGAAATGTCAAAATTACCATCGGAGGAAGACAGCCACTAAACTTCTCACAGGGAAACTTTTGATGCTATTTTAACCTTCTGCTTTCCATGTAGATGTATTTGTACAATAAATAGTGTTGGCACCATAGGAGTGAAATCATTGCTTTATTATTGTTATGCTGCTTTTATTGTACTGTATAAATCAAGCTCACCTTCACTTTAGATTCAAAACTTAATGCATCATAAAGTGGACTGTGCTGCTAAATGAAGTAGATGTAAACATATTCTGAATCTTTTTGTGTATATCATAACGTCTTTTATTGCAGCATATAAACGTTGACTCTCAGTTTGTAACTCTGATGTCAGCCTGTAAGTGTTCCCAGGTGCTGCAGAGCAACAAGTCAGTGTTATGATTAACACTGGGGACTCACATGACAGGGAGAATACAGGAACCTCTGCTAATGTTCATAATGTCAGCATGGTTTATAACACATCTGGTATGTTTTCAATATCACGAGACAGTGAGTCAGACTGTGTATGTGTACTTTCAAGTACAATATATCATCTCCCAGTGCACTGTTGCTCATGCTGTCCCCAGTAATAGCTGAATGATGTTATTATCCAGCACCAGGAGCACATGTTTGTATTACAAACAAAGTCCAGTTTACTGGCAAATCCTGCATGTGAAATAAAAAGAACAAAATAGCTCACATATTCACATTAAATCTTAGGTAGTGGAAAACATGTCCCTGGCTCACTGCTGGATGAATATTCATGCTTTAGAAAATACAGCAAACAGATGCTGCAGGTTTAAACCGTCACTGGTGAACTCAACCTTTGACTGGAGGGTCTTAAAAGTTATCAATCCTGTTTTATTGAAGAAGACATCTTGTTACAGAGACAAGGAGGGCCATCTTTCTAGTTTAACAATCCTAATTTATTCCTGGCCCATGTTCACCATTTTACTCCAGCAATGAATTTACCCCCAAAAGCAGGTCAGATGTGAGACAGGATTTTTTTTTTTTTTTTACAAAAAAGGAGAGGAAGAGATAAATGGGGAGGGTTATGCAACTCTGGGAGTAAATTACTGATGATGACAAAGAAAGTAAATATGCCATTGTTAGTTCTTTAAAGGTGCAGAGAGGAATATCCATTCACAGTGGAATACAGAGTCTGTAATCAATGCACTTGGTGATGTTTTTCTGAGACAAACACTCTGTTGCCCATGGGCATCATCACTAACTATCGTACTGACCTCACTTGCACCTTGATGCATGCCAATGACATCCACAGCATTACTGTGAGATAAGTTTGAGCAAAATATCTGTGAGATTTTAACTCAAGGATTTTACTCAAGACAAACTTAAAAGTCCAAAAGTATGAAGTGGAATCCAAAACCCCCCCAAAAAAACATTGAAACCAAACCAGAAGTCTTGTTAGAGCCTGATTTGTAATAACCACCCGAAATGAAACAAAGACCCGAAATGTAATAACTGGTTGATAACGGAACAGGTGCTGAGCCCACAGCATAGTCGCCTTTTGCCCAAAGTGTGACAACTTGTTACATTTTGTGTCAGTTGTTTCATTTCGGGCTCAGCACTTTTGTTATTTTTTTGACCAATTAATTTGGGGTTTACATTTCAGGTTATTGTTCTATATTTGGCCATTTTTACATATTGGGCTCTGACAGACCAGTATTACTTTTGGGTTAACCCCGGATTTTTTCCCTACCACACTGGTTCACTTCTTACCAGAATTAATCACCATGGTAACTTATGCTGAACGGCTCCAGAGCAGGTTCACTGCAAAAAAGGGAGTCTGGATATAAGATGGAAATACTAAATTTGATGGAAAAATATCTTAAAACTAGTGAAATAATCTGTCCATGCAGCAAGATAATTTCACTTGACTGGAAATCTTGAAATACTGATAAATCTAAAACAAGATGGCCTTGATAAGTATTCTCAGATCTTAAAACAAGAAGAAAATGCTCATTTTTAGATTAAAATGCTTGAAAACAAACTTCCTGAAGAAGAATTTTAAGAGAAATATACTGAATATGAGCAATAGAATCTAATTTCCTGCTTCTTATATTCTTAATTTTAGCAAATGGAATGAAAATTATCATCCATCAACTTCTAATAGTGTGAGTAATTTTTTGAATTAGACAGCCATGAGTTAACTCCTCTCCTGTCTTGACAATTAAATGTTATTTTTCTTCAAACTGTTTTTCACTCACAATCTTGACAAAACAATCACAGGATGTCTGTAATCTGTGTTTATTTGGCTTAATGGGAATTATCTTGACTTCTCAAAGTTTTTTTTATCATCTTGGTTTTATTGTCAGGTAATAATTCTTTCTTAATTTATAAATTTATGAACATCTCCCTGACAGAGAGGACTGTGTTCAAAGGTCAGTGTTCATATTACAGCTAATCCAATGATTAATGATCACCAATAAGATTTAGTGATGAAAAGGCTGCTTTCTGTTTTAAATCTTATGAAATGAGTCAGGTCCTCTCTTTCAAGACAGTTCCAACATGTACTACTCTGTCTCTTCAAGGGCCATTAAAATCAGACAGCAGTGTAGCAATTACACCCTTTAAAGGTAATTCAATACAGGATCACATGGTGGAGGCCTGCAGCTGCTCTTCTACTTCAACCATCAGCGGTGACAGAACTCAATTTGACCTTTAATTTAAACCTGGTTGAGATGTGCATGTCATGATTTGACCACTAGGGGATAGAAAAATCCTGAGGCCACTCTTTTCTGAGGATTAATTTTGTCTCTCATCCTCGACATTCAAGTCCATTTAACAAACTGGTAACTTTATCTTGAACAAGAACATAGAAGTTCATCCTTTAATCTGGGTCTTAATATTTTTTAAACAAGAGTCCAAATACTGTGGCAATAAAACTTCAACTAGCAGTTCATAAAAGTTGTAGCCTGTAACCTGGTGCATTTTCTGCTCCATAACTCACTGTGGAAGGTCAGGATCCAGAGTGTGGAGGAGTAAGAGTGATGCTGAGTGAGGCACTCTGGGATGGGGACCCCAAAGCCTGATGGAATAAATTATTTCTCGGTCACGACCCAGAGTTTAAGCCACAGTTATTCCTCATCCTCCCTGTATCGTATTTGTTTTCTCCAGCACTTACAGCCTGTAATATGAATCACTGCTAATAAATCTGGTGACCTGTGATGTCAGAGATCTGTTTCTACTCTGATTGTGAAGGTTTGATATGATGACTCCAATATCCAGTAAATACTGTCTCCACTGAAATAATTATTTTATCATCTCATTTGTATTATTCCTGCTAATCTCTTTAAATACATCTAAGTGTGATAACTGTTGTTACAGGTGTGTGTTTCTGTTGAGGATTCAACACCGGCACACTTCTGGTTCTTGAACTGGTTCCATTATTGATTCTCAGAACCTTGGTGGTTTTTAACAAATTAGACCATGTTCATATCGGGGACCCTTCATTGAATACATGAAAAAAGAAAAAGAACAGTCAGATAATTAGGTATTGATACATAATGTGTGTAGTACTGATTATTGCCCAATTTCATTTATATTGTTGTTGCTGGTCATATATCTTTGCTCCTTGTTCTGAAATGAGTCTTTCCCTGCCTGGAATCAAAATCATAGACTTTACACTTGCACCTTCAATTTAATCTATATTAACTCTGGAACTTTCACCCTTATAAATATGTGTTACCAACTGGCATGGACTTTGATTTTACTTTGCTGTACTGTGTATGGTAGCGTGTATACAGTTGTGTGTTTGTTTTTCTTTCTCTGTCTCTTTTTCTATTGAACTGTAAAACAACTGTAGATAAAATTATTAAAAGAAAAAAAAAAAAAAAAAAAAAAAAAAAAAAAAAAAAAAAAAAAAAAAAAAAAAAAAAAAAAAAAAAAAAAAAAAAAGTGGTAGGATGTTATTCAGGCGTCAGGAAACAACACACCAGCAAAATGTGCTTTCTCAATGCCTTTTTTTCAATACAATTAAAAAAAAAAAATCTGTCATGTCTTCCTTGGTAACAATATAAACAAAGACACATCAATGAAGCAAATATGGCTGTAAATCACTGAAGTTCTCTTAACATTAAGTAATACTCAAAAGTAAAAAAGGGCTTCATTGTAAATGTTCAATTTTGTCCCTGATTTGTTTTGCTGACACATTTTTTGTGACACTCAACATTTTATCAAAATGACTGCTGCCCTATTATAACTTAATTTCAGTACATCTTTTTTAATGGATTATGGTGTGTTTTAACATTTCACTTTTTTTTTTTTATGGTTTGTTCATAGCCCAAGAGGGTTGCTCTTAGGGTAGAGCATAACAAATGGTGGATCTCTCCTTTTAATATCCTTGTAGTTCTCCTGAAAACTATATTGTCACCACAGTCATGTTTGCTGCTTAGTCAATATACTCAGTACTTGTGAGTTACTTCCAGTGTCTGTTTGCGGGAAGGTATTTTGAAATGCTGCAGCACCCTCCTGTGTCTTTTATAAAGAAGTGCATGCTGAAGTGAAACTTGAAAATGAGACGCAAGTTATGGTTTCTGACCCTCTCAATTAAGAAATAAACTCTTACACATTTAAGCTCTCTTAAATTAAGATCAAGACCTTGAGGCCTTTTGTAGTTGTGGACCTTTTCTTTAACACTCAACTGATGAGCAGGATATTTATGAAGTACATTGTAACCTTTTGGTCTGTTTCCAACAAAAATCAGATTACAAATGACCAGATAGAAGGTTCTTCCCGTGTCTTTAATCTCCTCATCATTGGTCACTCTTTAAAGTATTTTCAAACCACGTTTTGTCACACCTCTTTCAAACATTCATTCCACTATTTCCCAACTTTGAATCTGTTCCTCTTGCCGCTCCATCAGTTTGACATTTGATGTTTGACAGTTGGACTATTGTCACCCTCCTCCACACTCGTTATCTTGAGTGTTGTGACAGAAAAACAAACCCACATTTACACATCACCTGTGTAGAGTTTTGGTATCACTGAGCAGCTGTACAAACAAGCTCTTGAAGTGGACGTGTTATAAAAAAAAGCTTTCAAAAAATATATTTCATGCCTTTACATTTTTCATGTGTTTTGCCTTTAGATCCACTGACAACCTGTGTCAATGTCTGAGCAGTCACTCTGCAAATTTCACCCCTTCACCAGTCACTTCAGATGGAGAAAGCTGGTTAACACAGACGTAGAGTCAGCGTGGGCTCTGGAAATTTCTCTTCACACTTTTTTTTTTGTTTTATCCAAAGATAGTAAATACAGCGCTGAGCACTAACTTGATTTAGATTTTCCCTTCTATCAGTCATGTTTGGTAATCTGTGCTTTGCCTCTGAAGCACTTAATTCAGTTTGGAGCGCACAGTCGTGTCCCAGCGCCTCTGTGTGTTACATAAATGTACCCGATAGCGAGTTCAGCAGAAAAGCTGCACAGAAAGTATCGATTTCTAGCCTAATGATTCCTTGCACTGTTTATTTTGTTAAGACAAAGGTCAACTGTTTCAGTATCCCTGCAGGGCCTGTACCTACATAAAGCAGCCGTATAGAGAGAGTACTGTGGGAGTCTTGGTTTTTGGTCAAAGTCCAGGATCGCGTTGACGCATACTATGATTCCACTCACAACCCAAACTGTTTATCCCCACTGTCTGTTAAAAGGATGACAGGGATGAGATAAATCTGTAAAATATTAAATATGGTTTTGAAGCTCAAAGACTGAAATAGTTTGGGACTCTACAGCATGTATTACAGAGCTGAGAAACACAGTACATTAGATGTCAGAATGCCTTTATTTTGACACCCTTAACCAGTGGTTCCCAGCCTTTTCCAACTGAGGGCCCACTATGACCCCATAAATACAGAGGCCATATAATGCGTTCTCAAAGCACTTTTTTTAAATTAAAGATTGTTAATAAAGGACTGAAGTGAATACACAAGATTCTTTTTATTTTGATATTCCCTGAGCTTGTTCTCAAAAAATTCCAGTGGCTTGGTCACATACTGTTTATGTTTTGTCCCAAGGTGACCGTGCTGTTAACATGGCTTCAAGGCTTCATTTGTCACAATGTCACAATGGCAGTACCAGTTCAGCTGCTGTGCCTGTCCAAAAGAAAAACAAATCCCAGTGCTAAATACCCACACTGTACTCTCTCAGATCTCCTCTTTTTGTTTGATGGCAGGAAGATCACCTGTCGAGTCATCATCAGTCTCTGGTCAATCTTCCTTTTAGTTCTCCTTGTTAGCCAACTATCCATCTTTATACTCCACTTTTACCCATCAGCATCAAACATTAACAAGTTGAGTGTAATGTTGTTTCATTGCAAAGTTGTCTAGCTGGTAACAATGAAAGTACATATCTCACTTTTACCAGCCACATGACTTAAAATTGAAGGAAAGATAAAATAACATAATGCAAATAATTTTCTAACGTTTTTACTATCTTTTTAGCCATAACTGAGTTTTAAACATCCAGTATCTGTTCTGTTTTTATATGCATACATCCCCCCACAAAAATCAAACTATTCGGGAAATGATTTGGTGGCTCATTTGCAATACCCCCACTGCCCTTCAGGGGGCCACAAACCATAGTTTGGCTTGCCCAAAACCTCAAACTGTCTCTACAGTCCAACTTAAAATGATTTAACCTTGAGGGAAGATGTATAACTGCTTCAAATTGTGATATAGTGAAATAAGGCATTTGAGCACAGTTTTTTAAGACATTTGTGTTTGATGTATTGTTTCATTGTTGTAACAATACCTCTTGGTATTACATTTTATGGAAAGCATCTTGGAAAGCCTGTTTAATTCCCTTTGAATGGTGCAAAATTTGTAAGTACATATTTGTAGTATGAGCAGCAGGTTTGAGTAAGTGGGTTTTGCCCCTGAAAAATTTGCCAAATCTCTGCCAATGCCAAACAACTTAACTTGCTGTTGCCATTGACTCTTTATTTATGATTCTCATGACACAAATGAATCCAGAAATCCCCTTTCTTTTTGTGCTAAGTCACTAAGGTATTTGTAGGGGTTAGCCGTCTTTGCTATGAAGTTAGGTCAGGCTGTGAAAGAGCAAACAGAAACAAAAGGGAGCAGTAACAGGCGATCTGACAGTCACACAGAAGGGACTGTATGATCATCACGAGAGCAATTAAACCTCTTTTTTTTCATCTGGGATATAATCAAGTGATATCTGCTTATGATGATCTGACAGATATGTCAGCTTGTTTTTGAATTGAAAGAACTTTTGAATGGACTTCAATTTTATTTTGGGTTGAATACAGATTAAACATCTGTAATTCAGGACTTATACTGAATTATGAGTGAATCAACTCATTGATCATGTTTTCCCAGCTGAGCACTCACTGATAAGCTCCATTGTGCAAGACTATACAGTGGTTACTTTGATTGACTGATGGATGAGCTGATTCACTGCTCCAGGTGAGGCCTGTGGGTTTTGAGTAGAGGAGGTCAATGGTTATATTTACCTGAGATTACAAAAGGGGCGGTGATTGAGTAAGTCTGTGTGTGCGAAAGAGGAGTGGACTCGTACAGCAAGGTATAAAAGTCCACTCTCCCTCTCTGACCATCGAAGGCTGTTCGGGAATCGTCTCTCACCGTCGCCATGAAGCATATTGCGCTGTTGTCGTTGTTGGCGTTGGGGTGCATGCTTGTCCACGGTGCACCGGTGGAGCAGGCTGCCTTGGAGCAGGGATCATGTGAAGATGCACAGGTGAAGTTTACAGCAGGGCTGGCTCTCAACAAGATCAACCAGGACCGGACTGAGGGTTACATCCTGGCTCAGCACCGGGTGTCCAACGTGCACATGAAGACACATGTGAGTCACACTACTACTGAGCAAAGAAACCTGTCTGCGATCTTGATGAGACATAACTTCTTGTTGAGTGGATTAAGGCTGTGAAGGATGAATGGAAACCTCTTTGAGTTGCTGTCACATTTCTAACATGTTCAGATAGTCAAAAAAGTGAAGGGATGTTGATGTGAGTTAAAAAAAAGTGTGATGAAAGGTGATGTCTTTAAAGCTGCCTGACAAGCTTATGATCTGGAAATTCAGCTGAAATGTTGTGGATGGCAAAAAACAGATGGATTCCACTAAAAATGGACCAACTTTGAGCCAATTACTTTGAAGATTATTTGGATGATATGATGAGTCAAAATCACAAAGATCACAGTTCTTTCAACGTGTGCAGAAACGGCTCATAAAAATGTAAACTACATGGGAGATAAGGGAAAAAAGGTTGACGAAAAAGTAATAAAGTCATAGGAATGTTAGAATTTGAGTCAAAACTTCTTGGCTCAAATCAAACCATATTTTCCTGAGGGTTGTTACTGAGTTCAATACTTTGATCAATAGTTGCATGGTGTGTCCTCATCCTGTATATGTGTATATGTCACAGGCAGATACTGGTGTGGTCTTCTACATGACTATTGATGTTGTGGAGACCAACTGCAGTGTTCTCAGCAAGAAGGACTGGAAAACCTGTGAGGTTCGACAAGACGCACACACACCGGTAAGACATAAATGCACACCAGTGTACAAATTCAGTCATATTCATTCTTTGTCATTTTTGTCAATTTGCCCTTCTATGATCATGTAAACAGAATCTAAATTATATGCAAAAGAGTAAACCTTGCAACAAGTCAGTAGAAGAAATAACAAAAGGTCTTCTTAGTCTGTATATGTGCACTGAAGTACAACATTTTATTTTCAAAGATATTTTTTGGGCTTTTCTGCCTTTAATTGGATAGCAGAGGACAGTGGATAGAGCATGAAAGGGGGTAGAGAGTGGGGAATGACATGCGGGAAACAGGCCACAGGTGGGAATCGAACCCAGGCCACCCACTCGAGGGCAAACCTCATGGTGCGTGGCCATATCCACTAGGCCATCTGCACCCCAAAGTACAACATTTTATGTTACTTACTGGCATTGTTTTTGCAGGTTTATGGTCAATGCAAAGCTGCCATCTACATCAACAGGCCTCAGAGAGTGGCGCGCCTCTACAAATACAGCTGTACAATCAGACCAGGTAAATCTGACTCATGACTGCTTAGTGAACCTGTGTATTTAGCTGAAATCACATCTCTGAAATATATCTTGATACTTCTGAAAATGAAAAAAGTTCCCTTTACTCTGCTCAGTTCCTGCATCTAAGGTTTCTGAGATCTGCCCAGACTGTCCTTCTCACATCGGCAAAGACAACGCTGAAGTTCAGAAAGCTCTGGCTCTCTCTATGGAAAAGTTCAACAAGGAGGGTGGAGTGAGCAAACGCTTCGTTCCGCTGAAGATCGAACGTGCCACTGCTGGGGTAAGATTTTTCTACAGGGAAAACTGAGACACGGCTGAAAATGCTGTAACTCTTGTATTCTGAACAGTTTGGGCTCAGAACTTCACTTAATAGTTTCCAAAGAAAGTAATACTTGAGGCTCATACCGCAGTGATTTTTCTAATACCAACAGCATTACCCTAAAGCAGTGTTTCTTGAATTGTTTCGGGACCAAGGACCACTTATCCTCCCCTCCAAAAACTCACTGGTTCTACCAGAACTGGCACGTACATTAGCCTCCACCGTGTCCACATTAATGGCTGGGGCTGATTCATCTCACCATTGCACCTTCTCTTGGCCAGTACAGGAGGTTTCTTCCCCCTCGTTTGATTTTCTTTTTACGATACCCATCTTGTGCCACCAATACGTAATGATTTTGCCTGGAGGCTTGTTTGAGAAGAAAATTTAGCACAAACGTTGATTCTGGGAGGGGGTTTAGTTCATGATGACTTTTGTAAGTCCTAGCAAACTTGTTTCTCTCTTTATTTATTTCTTTTTTTATGAAATTTCCCGTTAAAAAATCCACACAACTTACTCATGGACAACTAAGGGGCACTTGTATAGGTAAAGACCAACAAAACAATCAAATAATCCAGCTAACGCACCCAGTGTTGACTTAAGTATCTTGAGTCACGATACAATAGCTAGGTTTAACTTCTCATATTCAGATGTTTCAATTATTTTGTAGTTAATAAAAGAAATGGACTGAGCTGTGAAGCTTTTCCACCATGTATTCCAATATGAATTTCATTGTGCTGAGCCTACTACAACTTGAATTCAGCAGCTTTTCATGTTACCAGTTGAGTCTCCCCTTGCTGGTCTTTTAAAAGAAAATGCACCTTGATGTTATCTCCACTCCAAAAGTGTTTTCTTATTCTTCTTCAATATAATCTGTAATGAAATCAAATAAATTAAATGTCAAGCAGCTTTTTACCTCTCCAACTCCAGATCAACTAATCATTTTTAATGCCTAAATTTATAGAAATTCCTTGCTTATTATTTGTGTTTTGTGTGCCCAGATGGCCATGTCCATGTATTACAATGTGGAGTACAGCATCCAGGAGACCACCTGCGCCTCTACAGCAGCAGCAACAGATGACTGCCCACCCATGAGCTGCGAATTCGCTGTGAGTCTTGATGATAATATTTTCATATCTAAAAAAAATAACATTCATGCAAGGGGACTTCTACTTCTTTATCCAGGATTAGTTTTCCTCATGAGTTCAAGTAACACTTTATTTTAAGTTTCAGCGAATTAAATGTATCACTTCATCTTAGCAAAAAGAGTTGGCAGGTATGCCTCTGCTTTCTAGCTCTCTTACTTCTTTTTCATGTCCCTCCTTCTTTAGCACAAGGGCTTCTGTAAGGCTTCCCTTTTCTACTCTCCCACTGGTGACCCTGATGTCAGTGTGGAGTGTGAGGTCTTCGAGCCTGAGGTAAGATTTGCTCTGCTATGATACCGTCTTGTTTTAACTTTGTCTTTCAAAAAAAAAAACTGATACCACTGAAGATCTTTTTATTTTGTTTGGAATTAGATCATCTTTTCATGATTTTTCAAAACAAAAAACAAAGTTTTAGCTGTCATAGTCAATTTGCAACACACAAAGTAGTCAGTTTTACCATTTTTTTGCCGCTGTGTCCCTCAGGCTGCTGAAAGACAGAAGATATTGCACGAGAAGGATGAAGACCACGCCCACACTGACTCAGCGACACACAACCACAACCATGACCACGCCCATGCTGTTGATGCCGCACACCCCCATGACCACGTCCACGATCACACCAAGCCCCACAGCGCTCACGATGCGACCCACAAGCATGCCCCCAACAGTGAGCACCATCACACGCACCACCACGGCGGCCACAGCCACTCTCACTCACATGACCACGGGCATGGTCATGACCACGTGCATGCTCATCATGCCAAGGCACATGACCATAGCACAGACTTCCCCAACCAGCATCATAACTACAAGCACACCGGTGATGCTCACACCCACGAGCATGACCATGAAATCGCTCTGGACCACGACCACAAGCACGCCCATATGCACGAGCACGAGCACCATCATCACCACCATGATCACGACCATCACAACCACGACCACCCAGCAGGCATGGTGACTGTGCTGCCTTCCATGGACCAGCCCATGACCCTGCCATCTTTCCCTGATGTCCCTGCTGCAGGCCCAGAGGCGGGAGTTCCTTTAGTCCTGAAGGAGGACCCTCAGATCCCTGGAGTGATGGAGCCTTCCATTGACCCTTTCCCCACCACAATCTCCGGCCAGTGCTCACCTCCTCCAGCTGGAACCACCCTGGCAGAGAAAGCCTTTGCCGAAGACCCCATGTTCTTGCCAGCATAAAGTCGTTCAGAAACTGAGCGCATATCACAGACTCAAGAAGAAAAAACATCCCAAGCGAAATTATTGTTTTTTTACAAGTACATCAAATCATTTTCTTTTTCACAGATAAAAAAACACAACATGACATCAACATCTCCAGCTTTCTAAAGTCAACACAGCGTACAATCTTTCTGGCAAATAAGGTTTCCTATGCTTGTGTGTGGCTCTATGTTAGACTACATAAATAATAAATTAAAGCACAAACACCTGTCCTGTGTTTTATTACTTTTGTTGATTCACTGTACTGCAAGTCAAGTACAGTCAAATCCCTTTTATCTGATTCCAAATCCAAGTTGAGTATACATTTCTAAGTCCTCACCTTCTTCTTGATGGTACTGTTACATAAATATGCCTTACAGCTCTCACTTGAATAAGAAGACACACATGAAGATGATTGTCAGAGTCTTTTTCAACAACAAGTGAATAAATCAGGTTGAGTTTTCTTCTCGAGCTTTTTTCTCGAGTCTTAAACCGTGTGACAGAAAGAAGTGAACTTTTAGCCTCTTTGCAGACAGCTACAGGGTGTCTCCCCTTGTCAGTTAAAGCAGGGCAAAGCGTATAAGTTTAACAATGTTTCTAAAATTAGGCATAAAAATTCACCCCTGTGCAGATAATGAAATGAGCTATTCAGACACAATCATTTTCTCGAACCAGGCTGTAAACATGTGTATCATTGCTGTAAAAATCAGCTTTTTCAGGCTTGATGTGTATGTGGCTTCAGGGGTTTCTGCAGCCAGCCTCTAGTGGACACTCAAAGAACTGCCGTTTTTAGCACATAGAAATTAGCTTCTCTTTCTCCGCCCTGTATGCACTAAAACAAGAGAAAGGTGGACAAAAGCTTAATGGAAACTACAAAAAACATTTATATGACCTGAATCTACATTAGATATATGAAACATGAAGTTAGTTGAGGTGTAGATTGTTGGAGATAACAAGTTACAAGCCTCACACTGGTTTTGAACTATCATTGTTTACTGACATCATGCACATGTAAATATCCTGGAAGACGGGAAACTCTTTTAGTGGTGTAATTCAGGAGCTGTAACTGAAGGTATGTGCTCATTGCCAAATGAGAGATCCTGTAAGTCACATGGCCTCAGAGGTCCCTCACGGCCAACATCAACATAACTACACCCACTCTTTGTACATCCTGTTTGTGGACACTGACTGGAAATTCAAGCTTTAGCAAATA
Organism: Thalassoma bifasciatum; assembly: GCA_008086565.1. Classification (NCBI taxonomy): domain Eukaryota; kingdom Metazoa; phylum Chordata; class Actinopteri; order Labriformes; family Labridae; genus Thalassoma; species Thalassoma bifasciatum. The sequence continues at coordinate 14,203 of RPOG01003607.1, read as the reverse complement.
ACTCTTATCTGCTTTCTGTTGGCACATCTAACGCACATCAAACTGACCGCAATCATGGTTAGCTGTGTGAGAGAAAAAAACATGCCCACATCGCCATGCTATGTAGGTTTAAGGGGAGAAATCTATGTTTAGAAATATCTGATCAACCAGTCATACGGCAGCATCTTAATTAGACATAAGACGTGTTGTTATTCTGAGTATTTCATAGACTTCTGATCTGGATTTTCACTCACAAACAAACCAAAACTGGACAGCAAAAGATTTTTTTAAAAACGTGCCTGGTCGTATGAGTCTAGATTTCTGCTCCACATTCATGTGGTTGGTTCAGACTTTGGTGTGCACAGCAGGAAAGCACGAATCCATCCTGCCTTGTATCAATGGTTCAAAGTGCATCCAGTGGTGTTTTGGTGTAAGGGGATATTTTCTTGGCACATTATGGTTCCCTCAATACTAATTAAGCTTACCTGAGTGTTGTTACAGATCATTTCCATCCCTTTTTAAACCCTGAACAAGAAAATTAGCTAATATACTGGCTAATAAAGTGGTGTCAAAAATGTAAGCTGTCATCTTCACTCTGGATATCTATTAGGAAACAGGACAAAAGCAGTAAAATGTAAAAGAAAGGCTTGTAGATGTGACATACTGTTCAAAAATGGAATATCTCAATGTTTCAATTGAAGTTGCAGCTAAAGACTGAACATACAACATTCCTGGCTCCAAATAAGGCACCAAGTTAGACTTAAGAGGGTTTTTTTGCAGCTTTTTAACACAACAGCAAGACATTACAGAACTGAAATGAAGCATGCAGTATACAATCCTCTATTTGAGATCACTGAGTCCCCTGTTGTCCAATGCACAATGACCCTTCTGACTGTATGAGCCAGCCATTGGCCGAGAGAGCATGAGATAGCAGCTGTTTGCTCATCCTTTAGAAGAGTCGAAAGTCCACCTTCATATGTTGTGACCAAACCCTGTCTGGAAAAAAATTGGATGACAGGTTGTGGAAAGGAAGATTTACAGACTAGGGCTTGAGTTGATCTAAATGTGTTATTATTAGAAGACGAGATTTTGTATTTTCACTGGGTAAAGTTAGTGCTGCCACTTGCCCATTCAGCGTGTATGAGTGTGTGTATATATGACAAGAGGATGAGTGTGTACCTGCTGGTTCTGTGTCTAGCTTTGCTGTGGCAGGAGGGAGCAGCGAGGATGCCAGACCCACCAGGCTGCAGCACCCCTGAGGCTGTGCTGGTGGCTGAAGAAGCTCTGGACCAGATCAACCAAGACCTGACAAAGGGATACATCCTTAGCCTCAACAGACTGTACGATGTCTCTCTCACTTATAAGAGGGTAAGTGTAGATTTACACGCACACATACACACATGCAATCAAAAAAACTCAGACAGTATTTTATGTATTTTCACCTTACTTAAAAGATGTGACAGTAGCTGATGAACCGGCAGCATAATTTTACGAGCTTAGAAGCGAGAGATATGTTTATTTACCTCTGTGAATGTGTGTGTTTGTGTGTGTGTATGGGTGTGTCTGCGTGGATTATAGGAGGGGTCACTCTACACATTGACCATCGATGTGATGGAGACCAAATGCCACACCATCAGCAGGAAATCATGGAAAAAATGTGAAATCAAAGACATTGGAAGTATTCCTGTGAGTGCCACATGGTGGAATCCAATCTCCCCAAAAATTGAGACCCTTTGGTAGCACTTAGGCCAAATAAAAAGGTTAGGTTAAGATTTCAAATCTACACTATTTATGGCAAGAGGAGTTTTCCAAACCTTCAATGTGGACTTTTTGTTGTAATCACAATAGGTGTACAACATATAATGATGCTATAATGGCTGGAGGTTACTGTTTGATTAAAACATTTGGATATAATATTCAGTTTCAACCAAGCCTGTTATGCAAAATGTTAAATAAACACTCCACCTTTACATTTTGCAAGTTTGCATTTGTAGTTCAAAGTTTTCCTATAACTTTTTGATAATCTTCAGTCATTGCCACTGCACTTTGTTTCTCTGTATGTGTCCTAGGTGTACGGAGAGTGTGTGGTGTCTGCACTCTTCAATCGTCAAGTCACACTCCAGAGTTACTCCTGCTCCCTGCGTGAAGGTAGATGGATGGAGCCATTTAGGTTCTCTTTGAAAGCACAAAAACACATTTACAAAGTGATAGTGGGTCTGTTTTGATTTGTAAATGTTACTGAGGTGAGAAATTGAAGAAGCTGACACAAACTGCGTCTTGTTTTATGGACTGAAACGCATCCATAAGGTAGAGAAACATGATGTATATGGGTGATTGTGTAGAGGTGCAGGAGGAACTTTCTGTATATGCAACGGACAGAAAGTTATGAGTTCATTTTTGATATATTTTAGCTAAGTGAGGGAAGCTCATCTTTACAAGGATGGATGATAGCTGAAGTTTTACCACACCAGTATGGAGCTGAAAGAAGGAGAAGCTCAAACTCTAGAATCTTAACAACCACCTCCTCTCTTTAACTTTTGGCCCTGTGTAGTCCCTGCTACTGCAGTGGTGGATGTGTGTCCAGACTGTCCCACAGCCGACAACTTGGATGAGCCTGTCGTCAAGGAGACAGCTAATCTCTCCCTGCAGAGGTTCAACGATGAGAGCAACCTGGCCAACTACTTCACCCTAGAAAACATCACTCAGTCCAGCTCTCAGGTGAAGGACAAGATAAACACACAAACAACAACACAACAGAAAGACAGAAATGACATGATTTTAAGGCCAGTGCTTAAATATGGGACATGTTTCAATGTAATTCAGTTGCTTTATGTCTTTGCTTCTTTTATCAGTGGGTTGTCGGTCCCTCATACTTTGTGGACTTCACTATAGTGGAGACGGTTTGTTCAAAGAAAACAGGAGCAGCTGATCTGAGCAACTGCCCCCCAATGGACTGTCAGTTTGCTGTAAGTACAACAAACGCATCCAGAAGGGTTGTCAAATAGTTGCGTCTAGTGAAATCCGACCTTTTTTTCCAACCAAGCTGTCCCTCATTGTTGATTTCTGTCCTTGCAGCACCGTGGCTTCTGTCAAGGAACTCACATAACTCTTGAGGAGGAGTTTGAGATCAGACCCCGGGCTGGAAAAAGGGGGAAACTTCAAAGTCGTAATGTGGTGGAGGTGAAGTGTGAGATCTTTGAACCTCAGGTACCAACTCTGGAAACACAAATGAAGTCTTATGGAATGTTAACTGGGGAGTTTGGTTAATCCTGATGCTTCCTCTTCTCTTCTCTCTCTCTTTTTAAGACTGCTGTTGTGGCAGAACCCGTCCATGCAAATGCAGGCAGTGGACTCACTGGCCACCAACCCTGCAACCATACACACCTGCACCCCCATGAGCACACAAACTCGGGGACACCCAGCTCGGATCTCGCTGTCTCAAAGCCTCGGGGCTCTCTGGGTACTATAGTGTATGCGCCTGCTCCAGTTAGAGCTTCACCAGCAGCCAGCTCCTGCCCCGGTCCAAACAGACACCGCCTGGGATTAAACAAACTCAGGCTCTGATTGGCTAAGCTGAAACACTTCATCTCTGAGTCAAACACTTTTCATTTAGTTACCTTGGATGAAGAAAAAATGGACAAGAATAAAACATCATTGTAAATAATTAACCTATTTTAATTGCTCATTAAATCATTTAAATGAAAAAGAGTTGCTTTGTTGGATTACTTTTACTTCATTTTGAAACTTTTATGTGGGGCTTTGTGTTCATGTTGCCTTTGGTGCCCTCTTGTGTGCAAGGTACCATCTTTTTTTTCTTTACAAGTTAGCTGTTGGTCATGTATAGCAATTTCAGATGAAAAAAAAAAAAGAAGTCACCCTGCCAGCTTTAAACCATCAAACATTAACTCGACTGAAAATTAAGCCGAGAAATATATCATCCACTCTGGAAGGCATAAATAAATAAATAGTTTTGATACTAATAAGACAAGGTTTTTCATTCAAAATAAAGTGACAAAGTGGGGTTGGCACATAATCAGGGTCTAACCATTGACACATTCATCAGAATTCTGATTTAAAAAAAACATGTTTTTTTTTGTTTTTGTTTTTTTTAAGCAAAGTAAATTTTGGTTATCAGAGTCTCTTTTTCTGTAGAATGGTCTTGAAAAGAGGGGCACTTAAAATCAGGGTCGTCCTATATTTGGGTCAATGTGGTTATTATTCATGTTGTATTTATTTACCAGTTTTTATTTATTTATTCACGCATTTTATGATTTTTTTTATTCACTCATTTTTTGTTTACTTATTCCAATATTAATTTATTATATCGATATTTATTTAGTTATACTCCAGTCAGATCTTGTCCATCATATATCAGAGCCCTTGTCGGGAAAGGTGGACAGAGATGGTGGATTAGACCATTTTTGAGGTAAAGGGGGGTGCAGATGTTGGTTTTATTTTATTTTATTAATCAATTTTTTTAATGTATTCGTAAAATATTAGTTTCCACGAATAAGTGTATGAGTTTCACACTTTTCTAGCTTGTTAAAAAGGACACACATTTAAAAAAAAAAAAAAAGAAAAATCAAATTTTAGGGGTGGTAAAATTCAATTTAGTGGCGCTTTCGTACCCTCACAAACGGGATGGGTGTGTCCGAGTTTCAAAATAAAAGCATTCTAACTTCGAAAAAACACTTTGATTAAACTCACCCCTCTCGCTATAGTTCTAAGAAAGAAAAACACATCGTTTAAATCCCTACGCTGATTTGATGAGTTCTATCAGCTCTAAGTCGTTCTCCAGTTCGCCGTGGTCGTATAGAGGTTAGTACTCTGCGTTGTGGCCGCAGCAACCCCGGTTCGAATCCGGGCCTCGGCAAAGTTTTGGAAACACTGATACAACACTGCAGACTCTGCACCGTGAATAGGAAGAAACGTATGAAAGCTCCCTGAAACTAGAAACAGGAGTCAGATATCTGATGAGCACACGTGTGAGCAAACGTATCCCTACATCACCAGTTTAAGCTGGCATTTGAACTACAAGAGCCTTCCAATATTTACTGCAAGCTTTAAACGCATAATACTGAAAGCAGCATTTCCTTAAGTCTACATCAATATTTTTTATTATAATTATTATTATTATGAATGTAGAAAATCCTCAGTCTGGGCTCTCCCTGGATGGAAAAATACAGCCCCACCCACACTCCCTATTTCCTGGTGGGTGTGACAAGGAGGCTATAAAGTCAGCCTCATCACCTGCAATCTACCTTTGTTTGCATCAGGACATGGACCACATGGCAGAGAAAGCCAAAGACCACATGTTGACTGATTAAATGTTAAGTGAGTTATTTTTGTTACATTATTCCCTCATAATTTCTCCTATGTCATCATTTCAGTTAAATATCAACGTGTATATTGATTTAGTTTGCCTTTTTTGCCTTAGTTAAACATTCCATTTGTGTTCTGAGGAGATTATTGTCTAGTTTAATAAACCTTTATTGTTTACTCTTTTTTGCCAGAAAATCAGATCAACTTTGGGAAAATAAAACCTATAAAATTGGATCCTGACTGTGCTCCTCTGTCCTCACCAACACCCCATTAAGTTAACACCTCCTCATACCAGCCAACACCCTCATAACCTCACAAGAAAACTCCTCAATATTTTTCAATGAATATCTTTTTCTTTTTTTTTTTGCCTTAACCCTGTGGTGCATACTGGTCACTACAGTGGACACCTATTTAAAAGTTATTTACTCCTAAATTCAAAGGTTCATGTGGTGGAAATTCATATTAGCCTGTGTCAGGATATTTTTATTCTTCGTAGTGCCTGAAAAAATGTTTTCAATTCTTTTTCCAAATATAAATATAGTTTTTAAAAAGTTAAGGACAAACATTTGAGGGTAAAACAGTGTATTGACTATAAATTATTCAGTGTTAAAATGGATGAAAGAGAGTTCAAATGTTTCGCAAAGCATTAAAAAAATATTTTTCATTAAATTACCAAAAAGAAAAAGAAAAGAAGTCAATCAAAAAAGTAAGTCATAATTACATTAAGTTCACACTGTTTTATGTTGAATGCTCAGTTACAAATATTTGGAAAAAATAAAAGAAAACTTTTTTTCATGCTTTAAGACAAATAAAAACACTGAAGGGAAAATCCCGACACTGACTTTCGTAATTCATTCATCAGAGGGTTAAAGCTGCATGAAAGTGACTTTTTTTTTACTTTGACTTTTAAAATAACACCCTAAGACCACAGCTTAATGTGCATTGGCACGATATTCATCTTTATGGATGAGTGAATGTATTTCCCATTCCAAGATGTGCAACATTGATACTACTGAAAGCGATTTTCATTGTTGATTAATCTGCTTCTAATTTCTAATTCCATTGGATTTACCCATGTGTCTAAAAACATTTGTATTCCTTTGTGCCTTTTATTTCAAGATTGACTGAGAAGACAATTAATGAGTTTTTAAGTACACAACACATTTCTTACAATTTTGCTTGGAAATCCACAAACATTTGATTTGATTTTTTCTCAGCGAATGGTTTTCGTCCTGTGAAAGCATGATGGCATGTTTGGTAACTTTTTGGACTGAATGTAATAGCATTTGATAGCTTGTTAGGCTAATCTTCAAAAAGAAAAAAAAAAGAAAACTCAGCTATTTCAGAGAACTGGATATTGAGCAGATACAAGCATCAGTGTTTAAATGAAGTTTAGAGTTGTACTTTAAACTCAAACCATCTCCATCAGTGAACATATCTCACCCACAGTTTCCCTCCTCACACTAAAAGTGAATCACACCTCCTGGTCTTAGAGATTTTACAGCCGTGTGTTTTTCTCTGACCGAGTCAAGAGGCCCAGAGCAGAGGAGCGGAGGAGCAGGGCTGCTGTGATTTGTGGCGGCAGTTTCATTGGCCTGTTGGGGTCAAAATGAACAATGTGCCCGTGGACTGTGAGAGAATGTGAAGCAGTTCAGCAGAAGAACGGGCCGACAGGACCCCGGTCTCCAGGGAGAGCTGGCTGAATACAAATTCATTTACTCATTTTAAAGAGAGTCCTCTGGCTGCCAAGCAACAAAGTGAGAAATGTTTACAGTTTTACAATGCAGTGCTGTGAAAGACCAAGAGAAAACTCACTCACAAAGAAGGGCTAGTTCATACAGTTACTGCAAGATAGTGAAGGTGGCTTTGTTCTCAGAGTGGGGTCATTAAAGAGATCACTTTTATCTGCTTAACTTACAGGAGAAGTCATGAGATGGAGAGGTTTTATGTTGCACAGACAATAAAATTAATTTGGTAACTATTTTGAGGTGTAATATTTGCTAAAGTTTGTATTTTTAGCTGTTTCACCCTTTGTTAATGATATCTTCCACTGTGTGGTCACATTGGGAAGGGAATTAGTGAGGTACATGTTCACTCTTTGTTCTTGGGAAATAGAGTTGTGAGCTAGATTTAAACTCTTCAAACAGAGTGCCTCAGCTGTATGTCACTCCTCATTTCTTTGTTTTTCCTCTATTTTATCGCTCTCATCAAAACATTGAAGCCAAGGGTAAGCCAATGTTCCCAGCACTTGTTTTTTTTACCCCTTTCTATAACCAAATAGGGAGAGATGAATTAATGTTTGTTCTGGAGGCTGAGGTGATCTTCACTTCATCATTCATCCACATGGTGTCACTAGAAACTTTTTTTTCACTTCACTGATCCCTGTCAGCATACATGATGTAAATACAGTCTTACCTAAAACTAACCTAAGAGAAATAAATGGTCAGTATTTGAGATTGTAACAGGAATTAACTTCAGGGTAATGTGATCAGTAACACATGTATTTTCTATGTAGATGTATCTCTTGGTAGTACCAACTATTTTTGTCAGTCTGCCAACTACCAGCACTGTAGTCAAGCTTAGACCCAAGTGTAGTTTTGATAGATGGAGGGTACAAACAGGTCCTCTGTCAAACACTGGTCATAGAGACCGAAAGTGGTAAAAGTGTGTTTCATAGATTAAATATTTCCCAAAATCAGAATCAGAGATATTTTATCACCCTTGGGGAAATTGCTTTTTCAGTTCTTGGCTATTTTCATTCAAAAAAAGTGTTAAAATACAGGAAAAGTACAAAATATAGGCACAAGCAGAATATGTACGTTCTACAAAAAATTATATGGTTTAGAAATAATGTCTTAAGTTATGCATTATTGCACAAATACTGACATAAAACATGAGTACTGCACTGATGTTATCATTGCAACTAATTGCGTTATTACTATACTGTTAACTTACTGTAGGTTTATGAGAAAAATAATGCTTTTCCACATTGCAAGACTTCTCTTTTTAATCAAAACACTCAAGTAGTAATCTGCTGGCAGGGATCACATGCAAGTATTTACATGGTGTAATGTGTCAAACATAATAGATTTAGTAATTCTCTCTGCATGAAATGTTAAAAAGTACATCTCCCACCCCAGTAACTTTTGTCACTTTACTGGGCTAATCCAAAAAATTAAATCACCTATCCCAACACAAGTATTCTTAAGAAGAAGTAGAATACAGTTTTGCACCTCTTACTTACTTTCTACAACAACAACAAACCTAGAATTTTTTTTATTTTTTATTTTTTGCATCAGTGAAACATAAAGTTCAAAGCATGCACAATGTCTCCCTCTTAATACCTCTAATTTTTTTTTTTTTTAAATTTCAGTATCATGTAATTAACACAGCACTGTAAGGGCAGTATAGAGAGGCAGATGAGGGCTTTTTCTGTCTTTGTCTTTGCATTAGGGCCAAATTATTTATATCTTTGTTGATCTGCCCCTGAGTGTGAGCTGATATTTATCTGCTCCTCTAATGTTGTGTCTTGTAACACAGCTTCAGGCAAAAATTACACACGTGTTGTTATCATTTGTCCCACCTCTTTTCTTCTTCTCTGAAACTCTCAGTGGAGAAGTGGGTCTAGACTCTTCTTTTTGTGTGCCCCACATTCTTGTAAAAATCACCATTATTAATTCATCTGAAGAGGCCCTCGAGACGTGTGAGGCTCTGTGTGTGAGTGCAGTGATGGCAAATGTGTTTGATACACATACACAGCTTTTTGTTGTTTGTGACCAAATGTGTGTGTGTGTGTGTTACACCAGAGAGATGCCTCCAAGCTTCAGGCCTCCTGCTGACACACTGACCTCACATTTAATGGATTCAGCACCAAAAGAAAGAAGTCGGTTTCACACTTAAACATGAGGCTGGTGTCTTCAGATTTTTCCACCGTGGGAGTAAACATGAGAGGTTCAGTTTCTTGCAGTGAAACATAAAAAAAGAAATGGCAGGTAGGGCTAGATTTCTGCAAGTATAGCCTCAAGCTGCATTAAGTTAGTGCACTCTTCCTTTAAAGTCGAATTGAAATCAGGTAATGTTTCACGCATAATGAACAGTATTTTTACCCACAGACAGATTTGGTCAGACAAAACAATGTTCTTATAGACACAAGATACCATCCTCTGCTGATGAGAAAATTTCTTGTGATCAAGAGACATTTTCTTTGTGTATGAGATAATAGTTGCACATATGAGACTGACAAGTACCTTTGCTTTTTGTCTGATGATTGTGTTTGTTGTACTCCATAAGCATGTCATAATGTCCTGTGTCCCACAGGCCGTCACTCTAATAAACAGTTTAAAAAAAAAAAAAAAAAAAAAAAAAAAAATCACTACTGTCACCCGGCCGTCAAGCCTAATGCTCATGCACATTCTTGCAGATTCTATCTGTTGCACATTTTCATTGCACTATTTGATTTAAATGTCTATATATTTTTTCTTTCTTCCTTTTTTACAAAGTTTCTATATTTCTAATTTGTAGTTACTAAATATCAAATATATATATATATATATATTTGATATTTAATGTTTATGCTTCCTTGTTTTTGTACAAAGAGAGCACAGTTGAAACAGAAGTCGAATTCCTTGTTTACTTTTTGAAGAGACTTGGCAATAAAGGCGATTCTGGTTCTGATTCTGAAATGTTCTCGTCCTGCAATACCAAGTTTGGGGATTTTTATACACTCTTTCAAATTATATGTTTACAAGGATTACAGTTCTTGCACAAATTGCAATTGTAGAATCAACCCTAACAGTTTGAGAAACCTGATGTCACAGTTTTAAACCAGTAAGTTAAACTTGGACCCACAAACCAACTTGAAGTCAGAGAAAGCAGTTGAAGTGAGTTTTATTGCAAAGGGGAAATGTGGAGGGTGCGAGTGCATGATCCAGAGTCCGAGGGGAGAATGAGATCCAAGCAGGAGTGAGGCATGAGGCTCATATTGGAGGCAGATGAGTGTCCAGAGAGTGAGAGCGTGGCGGTGCTTGGGTGGCAGAGCAGGAGGAGCTTTAGTGCAGATGCTGATAGACGTGATGGAGAACAGGAATGAAAGTGCAGGCTGGTGCAGAAGGTAGAGAACCACCTAAAGCTCTGCAAGGGAGACCGATGAAGACTCACACAGGCATAAACACACACAATCACCACACTTGGAAGCAAAACCATCAGGAGCGTGACATAAAAGCCCTCAAGAACCTTTGCGTGCATTGACAGCCATACATGTAGCCATCTTTGTGATGTCCCTCTAACATAGAGATACCCCTTCATAGCTTTAAACCACTCCATCCAAGCCTGTATCAGTCAGCCCGATCCATCCACAGGTCATCAGTTGTAACCCTGACACAGCTGCACCTCAAACAGCTACAACTTAACCACAACCTCACCTCAGGGCTAACGTATTATCACATCTTTTCCGTCTAACTCATGTTACACCCTGTGTCTTATATGGGATTAGTGGTGTAGTGTGAAAATATGATGCATTAGTTCAAAGTGTGAAAGCTTTGTGGCACAGCTCTCCACAGGAAAAGGCCTAGCATCTCTGACCTTTTACACATGTGGCTCTGAGTGCAGCCCATGCTGCTTTTTTAGCTTTTAAGTGGAACCACGCTGATAATGTGCACTGATCTCCAAAACCCACTTCCTGTGGGGAGCATATGCTGTAAAAGCCAAAGCACTAATCAACAGATCAACATGTATTTGAAGACTCGGCAGGGATTAGGTTGTTTCTATCCTTTTTTTTTTCAGAAAAAGAACTTTAAGAGCACATGGGGTCTCTCTAAGGGGCTTTATTCAGCAGTAATGCCTCGTGCAGAGACAGCAGCTGTTCTCACCGACGTCTCGCTGTTTCTGCTGACGCGAGAGCTCTGCGAGTCAGTCATGACCTTGGGAACTATTAAAAGAAAAAAGTGTTACTCAGCAGATTTTTATCCTTCAAAAACTGTATTCAGAGAAAAACGAGGTAATAATACAAATGCTCTGTGAGCCTTAATGTCAACATATGCTCAAGGCTTAGTCATTTGAAGCTGGGAAACTGCCTCGTGTTGCGACTCTATTGAAAGATGAGTCACCTAAGCAGATTTAAAATAAAACACAACATGACGGATAAATGAGGACGTTTTATTCAAGGATGTTTTAACCTGACAAGACAAAAACAAATGAAGAGGAGGGAAGAGAGGATAAAAACTTTGAAAAACTGATTTGTCATGTATCTGTTCACAACAGAAGTTAAAACAACTTTTAACCGTGTGGTGCATAGAGCCATATATATATTTAAAAATGTTATTGGCAAACATTTGAGGGTGAAAAGGCTTATCAACTTTAAATTATTCAGTGTTAAAATGAAAAAAAAGATTATTCATGAAATTACAAAAAAAGGGGAAAAAAAGGAAAGACAAAAAAAGTCATATTCACATTAAGTTCACACTTTTTTATGTTGAATGCTCAGTTACAAATATTCAAAACTTTTTTTATGCCTTAAAACAAATAAAAAAAACTCAAGGGAAAAATCCTGACACTGACTTTCACAATTCATGCATCAAAAGGTTAAAGTTGAATCTAAAAACAAAGGTTTAATATTTTTTCTACTTTTGCCCCACTCTTAGTTTACTGGGAGTATTTGGACTGATCCTTTCTAAGCAACATTAGCTCCCCTGCCACCTCTGAAAAACAAAATCCAAAGGACAAAAATATTATGTGACAGAAATTTTGTGAACAGATGCCAGTATTTAACCAATTACACTTACAGTAACTGATATGCTCAATCATCCAGCTGCAGAAAAACCCCAAGGACACCATTAGCAGCGGTGCTTTATATATTTCCAAAGAGGACGTGAGAATTACTGCTGCCCCACTTCCTCTCCTCCTCCCTTACCCCGCCTGGGACCACCTTCAGGGGAGTTCTGTATCTTTCCTTCCAGGGTGACACAGATGGTGTGTGCATTATACAACATGAGAAACTGCATTAAACATGAAGTCACGCTCCACGGTGTCTACTGACCACACCTCACTGAGGTTTACTAAAGATTCTTCTATTTCTAATGTGTGATAGAAGGTGGAGAAGATGCTTGGTGTGAAGGATTATTAGCAATACCTGAACACTATTGATGTATGGGATTTAAAATGACTTGACAAACATCACGTCTTAACCCTCTGATGCATGAATTATATAAGTCAGTGTCAGGATTGACATAAAAAAAAGGTTTTCCATTTTATTTTTCAAATATTTGTAACTGAGCATTCAACAAAAAACAGTGTGAACTTGATGTAAATATGACTTATTTTTTTGTTTGATTTATTTTCTTTCCTTTTTTTTTTTGGTAATTTCAAGAACAATCTTTTTCTAATGCTTTGCGAAACATTTTTACTCTCTTTCATCCATTTTAACACTGAATAATTTATAGTTTATAAGATTTTTCACCCTCAAAGGTTTGTCTGCAACTTTTTACGATACATATTTATATGTTTGGGGAAAAAATTGAAAACATTTTTTCAGGCCCTAAGAAGAATAAAAATATCCTGACACAGGCTAAAATGAACTTCCACCACATGAACCATTGAATTTAGGAATAAATAACTGTAGGTGTCCACTGTAGCGACCAGTATGCACCACAGGATTAATAAACACTTATGGTTGAATGGAAATGTTTGACATTTTAGATCTTTGAGCTCAATTTTAAAGAAAAGACATTTCACTCAACCACATGCAATCATTCCACAAAGTGAACTATCTCAAGCCGTTCCCTTTCATAATAAAAAAACTAGATGTGGAAATATTGATGACATTCCCATTGTTATTTGCTGTGGTGTCTGGTGTTGACAGTCTTTAAGGTATCGTAGAATTCAGGGAAACATTTTTCAACAAAGGTGCTTCAAGAAAATCAGCTTCAATTTGTGTCACATGTAGTTTATCCTTCATATCAACACTTTGTAAACCTTTATTGGAGGATTCAAAATGATGTGTGAGCTACAAAGTAAAGATACACTGGAGGGATAATTCATGAGAAGCCTTAATCCCATACTTGCATCATTTATAACTAAAGGTCCTGGAGAATATGACCACTAGTTGGTAGCCTTTCCCTTTATATTTCACTCAGGGGCTCAGCGAGGATTACATTTCTACCTCACCTATAAAGAAAGACACGTTTTCCTTTTTCATGCCAGCAGATGAGTTAGGGTAAAACAATTTTTTGGGATGTGGATTAACATCTGTGTCACTATTGTAACATAATCTGAGAAAGGGAAGAGAGTGAACTGAACTCATTTAGTATTATTCACAAACAAAAGTCACTACGTACCTGTCCTCTGAATGCTGAAAAAGTTTCTGAGTTTGCTTTGGATGTTCAGTGTAGTGAATATTTAATAACACAACATAAATTAAGATATTACAATTGTAAATTGTCGAGCTTTGTCCCTGAATGACGTTGAATTGCCGTCCATAGTGATAAAGTCAATGTTTACGGACTAAAGTACACAGTCTGCACCACACCTTAGTTTGCAGTAGTCACACACAGGTTATTCCCACGAGTGTGTTTAGTGTGTTTTCACAGTGTGTGGGTGTGTATGTGAGCGTATGTGTGTGTTTGGGTGAGTGTGAGCGTGTGCGGTGATATGGGAAGGACTAGAAGGGGCAGGTACCAGACTTTGGGCCCCTCCCCCTCGCAGCCACTTTGCGCCCATGTTCCAATGGAAACAGGTGGGATCCCCGGACTCCTCCAATCACACCCCCCCCTCAACGGCGAAGGGAGACTCCGGGTTAGGAGGCAGAACCAGACCGGCCAACTTCCACGCCCACCACAGGCAGGAAAAGTCTCGAAAACACATCTGTCCGCGCGCATGTCGCTGTTTCTTCTATCCTGAGTGTGTTTTT
>RPOG01003606.1:0-59800 GCA_008086565.1 Thalassoma bifasciatum | reverse complement strand
GTCGGTTTGTGAAATCTAAACGGATTATCAACCATGAGTCGAATCTAAATGCTTCACTGGAAGCTGCTGGACCATGTGATAACACTGTACTATTGATGTTGTATAAATGGAGAGAAAGACTTATTTTAAATCTTGTAAATAAACAATGTACAAAGGTGAAAGCAAGATAAATATAAGAAACTGTCTGAGATGTAGAGAAATTAATCTGTATATTGTTGAATAAATATTGTGCCGTAAACAATGTGAGTGTTGGAGTGCTCTCTGTGTGAACCATGGTGTGAACAAAGTGCAGTGTCACTATAGGCCGACTCTAGAGAGACAGTTCATAACTTTAAATTGACCAAACAGTTTTTCACCATTTTTTTTTTTTAATTGTAGAAGAATATTTTTGAATACATGGAAAAGAAATGCTAAAAGCTGGGACTGGTTGAAACAGATTATTTTGAACTGCATTGTTTTGCATGTATCAGTATTTGTTTATTCCGAGTGATTCATACTTACTCAGCATTGTATCGTGTGATATGACTTTCCACCACTGAATGGTACGAGATTGGGGGGTTTAACCAGCAAAAATTGTGAGCTTAAGAATATGCCACTGATATACATATCTATATTTTTGACAGACCACACAAGATATTATTATTAGTATCATCATCATCATTATTATTATTATTATTATTTCAATCACTGGGATTTAGTTTGGTAATTTTCAGCTTGTATAGTAAAGGCATTTTGTTGTAAGTTTCACCTGAATGGAAACAGATCTTTGATGATGTGCTGACATCTAGTGGTGGTGACTGAGAACAACAGAAAAGGTTTAACACTTGAAATTCAGATATTGTCTCATATCCTGAAGCCTATGATCCCTCTTCTGTGAATCTTGACTTTTTCAGTCATCAACTGTTACTCAGCCCACTCCCTTTTCCTGCGATGAGCATTATTTCAAAATCAAATAATTTCTCATTTCTGATTTTTTTCCCCTTTTTTTTTTTTTGAAAGCACACACATTTGGCCCTCTTTCTCTATTTACATGGACACTAATCCAATCTGTTCACTCACGGTCTGCAGGATTATCCTGCTCATAAGACTATTCTTGTCAGAGGAAAAATATACAATACAAAGCCTCTTTGAAACTGTCATAAATAATTTATTTCATAGTCAAGTCTCTGACCCAATCCTTTTCCTAAATGTTAGGAACAGGCTCCAACCTTCTTTTCATTATTTCCTTCCCTCTTTTGACTAAGATATCCTTACTTACTCAAATCATCTTCATGTTTTGTGTTGTCTGTTTTATTCTGTAGTTTCTAAACGTAAAGAAGTATGAAAAGAAAGAAAAGTGAAGTATGTGCAGATCCTCATGTGTCAGGGGGGAATCTCCTGGAAAAGCCCTGCACAGCAAATTCATACTGCGCATGCTCACTACACACAACCGACAACAAACATGGCGGGCGATAACGGTGTATCTGAGAGAAGATCGAGAAAATCAAATTTTTCTGCTGAAGAAATGCACATTTTATTACGAGACTACAGAATGAACAAACAGCTTTTATCAGCCAGTCATTCATCCAAAGTAACAAACAGAGAGAAGGGGAAAGTTTGGTTAAAGATCTTAAACAGAGTCAATGCCTGTGGTGTTTCTGAGCGGACAGTTGAAGACCTGAAAAATAAAATCAGTAACATGAAAGCTGCTTGGCAGAACAGACACCGACACCAGCGTGGGACAGGTCCACCTGTGCCCCCCCTGAAGGACGAGGACTTCATAGATCTGTTTAAGAAGGATTCACCTCATATCCACGCTATTACTGGTAGGTCATTTAACTCATCCATCTGAAAAAAAAACCAACAGAATAATTTTTATTTTGAGTTTAAAAAAGAAGTGTTGGTCCACAAATTTAGCAGAAACACCTTTATAAATAAATACTTTTGTCACATTATAAACAGGTGAGTTTTTGTGTATGGACCTGAAATCTCTGCAGACAGCTCCACTTTACATAATAGAAGTTACATTTCTGAAAAGTGGTCACTGTAGTTTGAAGTATGGCACAACATACAGCTCTGGAAAAAATTAAGAGACAACTGCAAATTATTCACTTCCTCTGATTCTGCTATTTATAGGTATTTGTTCAAGTAAAATGAACATTTTTCTTTTATTATAAAAACCTCTGACAACATTACTCTTAAATCCCAAATATTGTCATTTAGAGCATTTATTTGCAGAAAATTAAAAATGGTCAAAATACCAAAAAAAACAAAAAAAAACAAACAGTTTTTAGACCTCAAATAATGCAAAAAGAACAAGTTCATATTCAATTTAAACAACACATTCCTAATGTTTTAACTTAGGAAGTATTCAGAAATCAATATTTGGTAGAATAACCCAGATTTGCAATAACATCTCTCATTCGTCTTGTCATGTTCTCCACCAGTCTTTCACAGAGGAGAGTGATGACCACAGCAATGATTTTATATATTTCCTCATTAAATAAGATTTGTTTCAGGTGATCACCTCATCAGTACCTTATTACATAGAAACAGTTGTGTTTGTGTGTGAATTCAACAGACACTGCAATGGAATAACTGTTATATATGTAGAGATAATGATTTCTGAAAAATTAGCTGTGGTCTCTTAATTTTTTCCAGAGCTGTGGATGTCACTGTTTATCTTAAATAAGTTTATCCACACTTATCAAACATTATTCTGTTATTGTTCACTTTGATTCTGATTTCTCTGGTCCCAACCATTCAACTGCAACATTTCAAAATAAAGGGAAATCATCCTTCTATTGAAAGAGTGAGCGTTTCATTACTTTGGTGCATCAGTTTTAATTCATTGTACCTAGATAATCTTGATTTATTTCTATCTGTATGCATTTATAATACACCAGTTTGTAATGTGCATGCATTTTGTGACTGTCCGTATTTGTGCAGCAGATAACAGTGGAAGTTGCTCAATGTCACCGTCACCAGCACCAGTGGAAGAAATGCCAGTCATCAATGCAACCAACCGCTGGCTCCAAGAGGAAAACCCTGTTTCAGTGATATGTACTAAGAATGTATCATAAAACACTGTTGTGACTAAAACATGGTGGTATCAGATGGCTAACTAAGAGTGTTTTATAGAACCAAAATAGCTAAAAGACAAACATATTTAATTCTTTCTACACTAAGATTTCATTCCTTCTTTCTTCTGATGTGTAGTGTCTTCTGGGGCCAGATTATCCAGCAATGGGATGAGTATGCTATCACCTGACGTACAGGGTGAACCAACGGTGGATGATGTAACCAGCTTGGTAGATACGACAAACTGTCACATAAAGGAGCCACCAAGCCCCAGAAAACAAAAGCGAAAAAGATTGGATGATGAGCCTCAAGAAGATGAGCTAATGGCAGAATATTTAAAAAGCTGCATCGCCAAGAACAGAACTGAGGAAAGAATGATGGTGAAAAAGATGACTAAGTTAGACTTAGAGTGTGAACTCTTAAAGCTGAAGCTTATTGCTGTGAAAAAAGAGTTAGGTCTACCTAATGAGTTTGGTTCATGCTCACAGGAATAACAAATGTAAGTTGCACAAAATGCATTTGAATATCCTTTTTTACTTGATTGTATGTTTGTCTTTTATCTGGTGTATCCACAGCATGGCAATAAACGTTGTATGTCTCCATTGTTCATTGTGTAAAGAGATGTACTTGTATAATATATATTCAGTATTTTTGAATAAAATCAAAAAGCTCCTGTTTCCTACAAGCTAATGCTCCTCCCTTCTTAATTCATTAAGACAACCCCACACACACCCACAAACACGCTTTTTAAAATATTTACCTAAATTCCCTCTGCCTCTTTCTACACAGTGAAAATACAGATGTACTCATCATTTATTTCAAATGGACAACAAACAAGTCAATTCAAAGATACTTGGTTTATTTCATTCAAAAAGGGTAAAAACAGGTCGAGTCTGAGTTGTTGAAAAAAAACAGGTAACGTTTTATTTGAAGGGGTATGCAGAAGACTGATGTGACACTGTTGCAAACATGACATCTGTTATAACGAGCCATGTCAACTTTCCATTAAAGGTAACATAATTGACTGAATAACGCTTAATGGCAACATTTATAGACATGCATGGAGCCTCCTTCAACTTAATGATACATGTTATGCGTACAACAGTGTCATGTCAGTCTAATGTATACCCCTTCAGATACAGTTGTGCCTAAAAGTTTACACCTCCAGCAGATTTTTCTGATTTTTTTGGCCTTTTCTCAGCTCAACCCTGTGATGCATGAATTATGAAAGCCAGTGTCAGGATTTTTCCCTTGAATGATTTTATTTGTCTGAAAGCATGAAAGAAAGTTTTCCTTTTTTTCCCCCAAATATTTGTAACTGAGCATTCAACTTAAAACAGTGTGAACTTAATGTAAATATGACTTTTTTTGTTTGACTTCTTTTCTTTTTTGGTAATTTCATGAATAATCTTTTTTTAATGCTTTGCGAAACATTTTAACTCTCTTTCATCCATTTTAACATTGAGTAGTTTATAGTTATTACGCGGTTTTACCCTCAAATGTGTGTCTATAACTTTTTTATATATTTGGGGGAAGAGTTGAAAACAATTTTTCAGGTCCTATGAAGAATAAAAATATCCAGACACAGGCTAATATGAATTTCCACCACATGAACCATTGAATTTAGGAGTAAATAATTTTTAAATGGGTGTCCACTGTAGTGACCACTATGCACCACAGGGTTAAAAAATTATGTCAAAAACTCTGCTGAGGGCATATCTTTGGCATGCTGATACACGCTTTATGGCAGATGTCATTTTTTTTCAGCCTTGCCTCTCAATCAGATACTGCTTATTACACAGACTCAGATAATATTAAACTCAAGAACAATGGTGGTTTTAATAAGTGATATCTATCATTCCCAGAATAGAATGTAATTATGACTTTGGACCAACCTATTTAGTAACAGGATCTTTACATAACACTCATGAGATGTCACCTGGCAACAGGTGTTTTAACCCCTGGTGAAAAACAGACAACACAGTACTTTCAAACATGTTAGAGTGCTGTTGAAGTGATATACTAGAAATGACTTCATGCTGCTGCTAGGATGTGTTCTAGAGAAGGGAAGATTTAAAACTACAGGTAATATGAGATACTGTGTCTACATGTTTGTGAAAAGGCTGAACTCTTGTCTTAAACTCTTAAACTATGAGGTGAACTGCTTCTGAGTGTTAGATTCAGTTTAAATTGGTGGCAATGAGAGGCCAGAGTGAAAAGTAGAGTGTCTTTTATGGGAGGAAGCACGAGATGCTTGTAAAGTTGAGAGGGTGGATATTGTTTATTGGAGGAGGGGCCATTTAACAACGCAACATAAACCAGATAAGCCTCTGTGTCGGCCTGATTTGTAATAACCATGACTGAATCTACAGGTGAGAGTCAGCAAATACTGTTTATCAGTTTTAGGTTTAAACATGTGTTATTGAATATACTTTTCTTGGAGGTTAATGATTTTCCAGAAGCCTCAGCAGGAGAAGTAAAGGTAATGGGGAAAAGGTCGATTGCCAAGAAGATAAAAGCATTTTAAAAAGCTGAAGAGTCAGACTGTGCAGGTTTGACAGCTTGATCAGAAGCACTCTACCTTCTACCTCGATAGGAAGCACAAGTCGACCAACGAGGAGACCTTGAATGATTTTAAGCTTTTGTTTTTTTGTAGAAATGCTGGCGTCATATGCGAATAAGGTGGTGCCACAGGAAATAATCGAACAGTCACAGAACCCTTTCCAGCTGAACCAAGTGGTGTCTTGTTTTAGAAAGGTGAGTGTTTGGCTCACACATGCACCGAAGAGAGCAATAAGAGAGAATATTCCAGTGTGAAGATATACTTTTCATATATTTTAATACCTGCTGAGCAAATGTGTTGTGCATGTTGTAAAAGGCCATAAAAACTAACATTTCAAGGGCAGATATGATTTATTTTATTACAATGGTTATGCTAAAAGTGTCTGCTGTTTAAGGAATAGTAATTTTTTGTTGGCATGTAAAAATTGTGACTCTCAAAATAATCTGTAATTACAGTGCAAAGTCTTGGGTTAACATTTACTTCACTCATAATAGGGAATGGCTTTCCTTTCTGTGTGTTTATCCTAGAGAAAAAGATGAAGTACAGTATTGTTATAAAGTTCATAAACAAAGACAGATTGCTGGATGAAAATGCAAAAACATATTGCTGGGATTTAATGTTTAAATAATTTTTCTGTATATAATCGATCATAAATGAATTACCTTTCGCTTGAACAGAGTTGGTATTCCAGAAAGTCCTGTTTTTGAATCAACTCTGCATGAAAATACTCCACTCTCAGTAATTCACTATCGATCTCAACCTGGCACCGCACTGCTCTCTGTCCTGAAGGGAGGTTAATCGGGTTTCATCCGTCTGCTCAGCTTCAGCTCAGCTCTGACATCACTGATGCAGTGAAAACCAGCACCCACAGCAGCTCAGCAGAGAGCAGCACTCACTGCAGAGGCTCCTCTCTGCTGTCATGCTCTTCGCTTTCGTCCGGAGGCAGATCTGTGTCCCCCCCTTGTCGTCTCCAGGATGGGGGAAGCTGAGATGGAGAAGCGGATGGTTAAAAGTCTGGTGATGAGTGCAGCCAGTCCATCTAAGCACCTTTCTCTCTCTCCTTCTTTCCAGCGCTGTGCCTTCGCCTCCTGGGTTAGAGATAATATCAACAAGAAGGAGTGTTGCCACTTTAAACAGTGTATCAGGTAGGATCATTTGCTTTGTACTGCATTATGTTGGTATTTCTGATGGCTTCACGTGACCTTTTGGATGCTACTTGAGCTACCAAAGCATCTTCCTTCTCCTGTTTATGTGAGAGCAGGCATCGCCCTCTTTCCTGGATTATAATATTCCTTCCTCAGACTCCCCCTGCCAAGAATTGTCTCCCGTTATGTGATTTACTATATGTACTTGCATCTTGAAGACTTATCCTTGTATCTGTATAACTTTTTCAAGTGGTCATTAACTTCTGTTTGTCCAGCAGAGATGATATCTGTCACTGTGGCTACTCAAAGGATGAACATGCAGATGAAGCCATCAAGCCTGAGGACTTCACAGGTGAGTCATGGGACAAACACAGACACCTCTCAGAAGAACCTACTGATGCTTTCGGGGACATCAGCTTTGATGGTTTGGGGCAGAAGATAGGCAAGGTAAGCCTTTATTTTATCAGTTATATAGAAAATTCCTCCAGACATGTGCACATCCCCCTGAATGTCTTTAATCTTGATTTATGTCTGATCACAGTATGCACGAGTTTCCACGGATACCAGCCCTGAGATCTTGTACCAGTTACTAACTGAACAATGGAAGCTCTCACCTCCCAACCTGCTGATCTCAGTAACCGGAGGAGCCAAAAACTTCTACCTAAAGGCTCGCATCAAGAACATGTTCCACAGAGGTCTCATCAAAGTGGCTCAGACGACAGGTACATGCATCAGAGGGAGGTGTTTCTGTATGTGGATGTTGATGCAGGTGTAACAGGGCCCAAACAGCAACAACAGGCTATGGAGGATCCTGTTAGTGTGTTTGCTGTAATACAAGGGATGAATTACAAGACACGCCAACATGGCGATGCGTCAGCACAACACAGGGCATCTGGACTTTATCAAAAATTCTTCCTTCAAGCTCATGTTAGTTTGTTAGATACAAGGTTACAGCTGGAATTTGATTAGTTTAGGGTATCAAGAAGACCCATGAGGATAAACATGTCCAACAATCACAAGTGTGTAGATGTGTTTGGTTGTGTACAATTTATGAATAAACAGAGACAAATAAGAGGCAGGAATTATTCTCTTTATGATGATGTATACTGGGTTGATCACTATGTGAGCAGAAAAACGAGCACATATATGTGGAATCAGGACCCGTGCTGTGCTGTTCACAGGTGCATGGATCATCACTGGTGGGACACACGCAGGTGTGATGAAGCACGTAGGTCAGGCCGTGAGAGACTACGCCCTGAGCGGCTCCACTCAGAGCCAGATCGTGGCTATCGGGATGGCAACATGGGGGATTATTCACAACAGAGACGCTTTGGTGCATCCAGAGGTGAACACACGATGAACACACTTGCTGTTTGTCTGTCCACCTGTAAATCTCATCCTTCTCTTCATACAGTACTCCTTATTCATTTCTGCAGGGTTGCTTCCCAGCACACTACACGATGGACATCAAGGGCCAGGGCCGACTCTCCTGCCTGGATAACAACCACACCCACTTCCTGCTGGTGGACAATGGCACTCAGGGTCATTATGGTGCAGAGATAGAGCTGCGGAGCCGTCTGGAGAAATGCATTTCAAGAAAACGTCTGGGAACTCAAGGTTAAAAACACTTGATGCAGCCTCTAAAAAAGCAGAAAGCTATTCCAGATTAAATCTAATCCTTTCTTATCTGTCCTCCTTTTTATATTGACTTTTCATCATCCAAGCTCCAGAGACTAGGGTGACCACCATCCCTGTTGTGTGTGTGGTTTTGGATGGAGGACCAGGCACTCTGGATGTGAGTCATCAGTTTTCTGCCCCCCCCTCCCTGTGTGTGTGTGTCTGTCTGTCTCTCCCCGTCTCTGTCTTGTCTGACTGTGTTGTGTTCTCTCAGACCATCTATAATGCCATGCTGTGTGATACCCCCTGTGTGATCTTGGAGGGCTCTGGGAGGATAGCAGACGTGATCGCCCAGGTGGCAGGACAACCAGTGAGCCGGGTCACCATCGCCCACATCCGCAAGTTAATGAAACGCTTTTTCGGTGAAAACATGCCCAACAATCGAATCATAGAGTGGACCAAAAAGGTTTGTTTAGTACAATATCTTTGAGAAGTGAGAACATGGGTCTTGAGTAAATGCTTATCTTAAAGGGTGATTCTGCAAAAATCAGGATGAAATACACTGCCTGGCCAAAAAATAAGTTACCACCCAAAAAACTGTCACACTCTAATAATTTGTTGGTCCACCTTTGGCTTTGATTACAGCACACATTTGCTAAGGCATTGTTTATATTTTCTCAGATAGACAATCCCACATTATAGCACTGCCCCCACAGGCTTGTACAGGAGGCTCTAGGCATGATTGGTGCATCACTTCACCTGCCTCTCTTCTTACCCTGATGCGCCCATCACCCTGTAACAGGGTAAATCTGGACTCATCAGACCACATGACCTTCTTCCATTCCTCCAGAGTCCAATCTTTATGCTCCCTAACAAACTGAAGCCTTGTTTTCTGGTTAGCCTTACTGATAAGTGGTTTTCTCAAGGCTACACAGCTGTTCAATCCAAATTGCTTGAGTTACCTTCGCATTATGTGTGTGAAAACACTCTCACTTTCACTATTAAACATACTCCTGAGCTCTACTGTTGTTTTTCTTCCATTTGATTTGGCCAAACATTTAAGTGAACACCGATCACAATCAATCAGGATTTTTTTCTGACTGCATTTCTTCCTTGGAGACGATGGTTCCCCACCATCCTTCCAGTTTTTGTGATGCGTTGGTCAGTTCCTAATCCAATTTTAGTAGTTTCTGCATCAACCTCCTTAGATGTTTTCTCTGCTTGATGCAAATGATTTGACCCTTCTTAAACAGACAAACATGTTTTCCACCACTACAGGATGCGTCTTTCACCATGGCAGTTTAAGAAACGAGAAGTTACTTTTTGCACCATCTGGGGTTAAATGACTTGTTGCCAGCTGAAAGATAATCACCCATGCAGTAATTTTCCAATAGGAGGCTTGTATCTATTTGCTTAGTAAATTTCCTTCACTCAGGTGTGAATTAGATGTGTGTACATTTCTTGTATTTCATTCCATAAAGAAGTATTTATTCATGACATCAGCACTTCCTTTGCTACCAAAATTGAACTCTGATAGTAAGAAGTATCTGAATCAAGAGATTGACGTTGGACGAGTAATGGAGAAGTGAACTGAAATCACTGTTGATGAGCCAGGCGCTCTTTTATACTCTCCCCATCACAGCCACTCCTTACAGATTAAAGAAATATGATGTTTACTGTCACAAACAAATACAGTGTCAGTCTGATCATGTGCATAATTTTCCAGATTCAGGACATCATCAGGATGCCTCACCTGCTCACGGTCTTCAGAATAGGCGAGGACAGTCACGGGGATATGGACGTGGCTATTCTTCAGGCGCTGCTTAAAGGTAGAGAAGCTTTTTACACAACAGCATCATGACTCATCAAGTATAGTGTTACATCTCAGAAATCTAAGAGACCAGACTGTGGGATAAAAATACAACACATATAACCCCACTAATGTTTTCCTGTTAATGATGCTTTTTCGAAACTGATCGCCACATTTGATATGTTTCAGAGCTTCTCCCTATCCTTTTCTTTGTCATGATCATCTGGACAATGATAGATGAAACCCATTTGGAGGGAGCTTAATGCACACTGGTACAAAGTATACTGCACCAAAGTGCTCTTAATAAGGCATCAAACTGGACGGTCACTTAATGTTTTGTTCATATTGAATCAGCAGAACTGCTTTGCCCATACTTTCCATCTCTGGGCTCGATTATTCAGGGTAATTAAAGTGCATTTCCAGGAAGTGGTGCTGCTTATTAAGCAAAGACATCATCTGTCTTATTTTTCTTCTTCGGCCACAATTTCAGGCTGAGCTGTTTGTTTTTCATGTGTGCAGTGGAACACAATGATTTTGACCCAGGGGGGGCAATTATGCAGCATTGATAATAATAATAATAATAATAATAATAATAATAATAATAATAATAATAATAATAATACACTCTTCGTGGAGTGCTTTTCAAGATGCTTAAAGACATTTTAGGCTACAACTCTAAAACCAGTTTGAAAGCACAGTCATGTAAAATGAAAAGAAACAGACGGACACAGGAGTAAAACACATTGTAACTGGAAGCAGTCACACATCAAAAGCTGTTCTGAACAGGTGAGTTTTTGTGAGTTTTTTGAAGGTGGGAAGGTCAGTGAAGTCACAGATGTGTTTTGGCATGCTTGGGCTCTCTGGTGCTTTGTTTGTTGTTGCATTTACATGCTAAGTGTAATTTTTTTTGAAGAGGAAAAAAGAAATCAACATATTTTATGACTTGGTTTTCAAGTCATGATGAGAATTAAGGCAAAAATGTCAAACAAATACTGTTGCTCCAGCTTTTCAGACACCAACATTTGACTTTAGGTTAAAACTCAAGTAGATTCAAAATGACTAATGGGCTTCTTGTCCATAAAAGCTAATACAAACTAAGATTATTCTCCCCTCAGCCTCAAAAATGTGTGGATCTCTGGGAACCGAGTGCTGGAAGAGGCAGCTAGAGCTGGCTATAGCCTGGAACAGAGTGGACATAGCAGAGACGGAGATCTTCACCGAGGAGAGCCAGTGGGAGGTGGGTTTACTCTGAATATAACAATGAGTCCAATGACAAGGACAGTTATATGATGATGAGGGTGATGGTGATGATGATCTTTAAGAAAAGAGAAGAAAACATTTCAGAACTGACAATTTTGGCCAAAAAAAAATTCAAAACCAGAGCAAAGGACCTGCATCAGAAAAAAACTCCTATGTATAGCAATTGTAGTGTTTAGACGGTGTGTTGTAATTACATCATGAAATGAATAATCCATTCGTAGTGGGGGTTTTTTTTCTCATAATTTAGAAAATGGTTCTGTGAAATGCTTTCTTTGTCTTCCCCTGTGCAGTCCAGTGATCTCCACTGGGCCATGTTCTCAGCCCTGGTGGGCAACAAGCCTCAGTTTGTGAGTCTGCTCCTGGAGAACGGTGTGAACCTCAGGGATTTCTTACACGACGAGGAAACCCTGTGCGAGCTCTACAAAAACATGCCCGGCTGCTTCTTTCTTCGCAAGCTGGCCAAGCGGGTGGAGAGGGCTCGCCGCAGCAAGAAGCGAATGTTGGAAAGAAGGGTTCAAGGCCTCCCAAGGCATGGAGAAACTATTTCTATAACTCATGTATCTGAGGAGGTGCGCCACCTGCTGGGCAGCTTCACCCAACCAATCTACCCTCCATCATCAAGGGAGTATCACTTCAACATGACTATGGAGGACACCCCGTCATCAGTGAGTCTGTTTATCCAGCATCCCCTGTGACTTATTCTCATCAGTAAATTATGGAATTTATTTCTGAGGACTCAAGTTTTTACCTTTTTCTGATTAACAGCTAAAGAAGGGTTGACTCCTCAGCTAATCTCCCACTTTGTGAAAACTACTTTTAGCTATACATGAAAAAAAACATAATTAGTATACCTCTCACCAGAACTGTTGAGTTTGGGTTAAGAAGCCAATTTAATACAGTCTAAAAAAGAAAAATGAAAATTTGGCTTTGTTGAGAATGTTTTGGACCCATACTTAGTCAAAATTATGAAAAACAAAATTAAAAATTTGAGGTAAAAAGTCAAAATGTTAAGATAATAGCCAAAATTTTGAGATGAAAAGTCAAAATCATTAAATGAAAAGTCAAAAATTTGAGATAAGAGGTCAAAATTGTGGGATGAAAAAGTCAAAATTATGAGAAGAAAAGTCATAGTTTTGAGATTAAAAAAAGTGGCACTTTGGGATAAAAAGCCAAAATTTGAATTTGTATCTCATAAATCTGATATTTTACCCAAAAACTTCATCTTAATATTGGTAGAGAATAATCCCAACATAGCCAGTTAGTTGTTTTTATTTTTATTCACAGTCTGAAATGGGGTTACAAAGGTTTGGATACATGTTCTGGAAAGTTTAAAAAAAGATAAACTTTTAAGATTTTAGGAAGCTCTTTATTGGCTGTACACGTTTTTTAGGTTCTGACCTCAATGCAACAAACTGTAATCAAAAGTTATAATCTGGATCACTTTCCTCTAGCTGTCTAAAGAACAGGCAGCTGCCTTGTCCCCACCTGATGAACTACAGAGGAACTTTGGCAGAGACCTTTTCCTCTGGGCTGTGGTCCAGGTCAACAAGGAGATGGCGCAAATTGCCTGGGAGCAGGTGAATCCTACGTTTACACACAGACAGTTTGTAAAATCATCTCATGTGTCCAGTATGTTTGACCTTTCAGCCTCTCCATCTGTGTGTGTGCACAGTGTAGGGACTGCATGTCCGCCGCTCTGGCCGCCACTAAGATCCTGAAGAAAATGGCGGAGGAGGGAAGTGATGCAGATGAGAAGGAGGTCATGAGAGAGCTGGCCACTCACTATGAGAAACAAGCCATAGGTAAACTACAGCAGGACACAAAGGGGGGGATTTTTCTAGAGATTTTACAGGATATATTTTTGTGTTTTATTGTGAGTATTTGTGGATCCCAGGTGTGTTCAACGAGTGTCACAGCAACGACGAAGAGCGGGCTCAGAAGTTGTTGGTTCGTGCGTCACCGTACTGGGGAAGGACAACATGCCTGAGGCTAGCACTGGAGGCCGACGATAAAAGCTTCGTAGCTCAGTCTGGTGTTCAGGTAAAACAAGCTAAATACATCTTTAGAGACTTCTCTTTAAAGAAAGAGTAAAAAAACTGATGGCATAAACTTCAGAATGACTCTGTTTGATCTTTTAGGCTCTTCTGACTCAGATCTGGTGTGGGGAGCTCTCAGTGGACAACCCTGTGTGGAGAGTGCTGGTCTGCATGGTCTTCTTCCCTCTTATCTACACTCACTTTCTGGTTTTTAGGTGAGCCTGATGAGCATCAAGGTCTGACTTCTGAAGGCTTTCAATGGGAGGTCATCAGAAGTTTGAAAGAGTTTAGTACACAACATTACAGCAAGTGCCTCAACAATGTATTTTTGAATGAAATACACAGATTTTTATTAAGATTTGTGTTACTTTTACACCACCTAGAGGCAGCAGACTTCTTTTGTCTGTTTTCTATTTTGGCCACAAAGGGCCAGTTGTTCAAAAAATTTGGAAATCCCATTTTTTTGCTATCCAGGATCAGGTAATCTGCCTTTGTTTTCAAAGCAACACTGGATTGGATCACCCTCGTCCAGATACACAGTTTTTAAGATTACTATGTCCTTATTACATGTCACAGTGTGGGCTCTCATCTGAGCCACGACAAATAGAAATCAAGTACACATTAACAAATACATCATGGATTTTTTGAAAATGTCTTGCATAAATTAAAAAAAGCCTAAATGTCATAATGAGGGACTGACTGGACATGTAGTAAGAAATGCAATTGTTTGTAATGATTTTGGACAGGTTTATCACTGCTGGTTTCTTTTAAATTAATACACAGTGATGCATGAAAGAATAATGGAATATTCTATTTTTGTTTGTTATTGAAACCTGTTTAGGAGATTATTTCATTGGGACAGGATCGTTTTCATTTTGTTTTTACTTTACTTAAAGGCTTCATTGGTCGCCTATGTCTACTTTATCACTGTAACACTGAAACAAATCAAGTGCAAAATATAAATAAAAGTATATACAATGAATAATATGAATGTTATATAATTTGAACAATTTTATGGTTCTACTACATATTCTACTTGAAACTTTACCAGGATAATCCTTTTTTTTGTTTGTTTGTTTTTATCAAAGTTATCCAATTCTTCTGAAAAGTTCTGAACAACACAAACTAAGTTTCATCCAGATTAAAACTAGGATTGGATTACATGACCTAATCTTTCCTTCCCTTTTGAAAAACCCACTTTCAAAATTTGGACCAATCAGATCAGATTACCTTTGAACAACTGGCCCCAAATGATTATCAAATGATTCCATAGATTGAACATAAGATTAACAGTTTCTTTTACTGATTTTAATATGTTTATTGATCTATCAGTGTTTCTGTCTAGAAGTTTTGTCTCTTCTGTTTACCTTCTGTTCAAAGTTTGTGTCATTATTTCTATTTCTCCTCAGATGTGATGAAGTAATTCAGAGAGAAACTGAGAAGAATGAGGAGATCAAGACAGTAGAGAACGTGACTGGAAGTGTTTTGCGAACAAATACTCGTCGTCTGTAAGTAGACAGCCACCTCTGTTAAATTCAGAAGTCACTGTTGGATCTACATTAGAGAAATAAAACTGTTCGAATGGGTTATCTGTCCACAGTGATGCAGCCAGACTGCAGAGGAAAAGGATCCTGGGCAGCTGGTCCAAACTGGTCTGTCTGTACAGGGCTCCTCAGGTCAAGTTTTACTGGAACATCGTGTCTTATTTCGCTTTCCTCTTCCTGTTCGCCGTGGTCCTGATGATAGACTTCCAGGCCACGCCCTCTCCCGCTGAGCTGCTGCTTTACATCTGGCTGTTGTCTCTTGTGTGTGAGGAGGTCAGGCAGGTGAGAGAGTGGATCCTAGATTCTCAAACACACACTCACGTAAGTCTCAGATTTCTGGAGTCCTTTTTTGTCTTTGTGAGGAACGCCTGATCTACGAATAATCCAAGTTCTGATCAAAGTGTTTGTGTCTTCAGATGAACAAATAATGAGTGTTGTGTTTGGACTTTGTGATATCAGAGCCAGCGCATCAGATGATCCAAAATTCTGCAGCTTTACCAACCTGAAAAAGCACACGTTACTCTGCTGTTCATCTTACCATTAATCAGTGCTGACTAAATTAATCATTTGTGTTGCTTACCTGTCTTTGATTGACTCAATATGAGCGCTTAGCTGTCCATTTTTGCATTTAAAAATTTGAATTGTTGAATAGAAATGTGTTTATTGATGAAAAACTAAAATTCACTACTGCCCATTTTGAATTTTTCTTTCAGCTTTTTCATGACCCTGATGGTTTTGGGTTTCGTAAAAAAGTAAAGATGTACATTAACGACCTGTGGAATATTTTAGATGTTCTGTCCATCGTCCTCTTTATTATCGGCCTCGTTTTTAGGTGAGTCCCTCGCTTTCAGACTGACAAGTTAAGCCATCAAAGTGCTTTGTTTTTCCTGAATCACTCTCTTTCTCTCCTAGACTGAACGCTCCGCTCTTCTACGCGGGTAAAATCATCCTCTGTGTCGACTTTGTTGTCTTCTGCCTTCGCCTCATGGCCATCTTCACCATCAGCAGGACTCTGGGACCTAAAATCATCATAGTGAAAAGGATGGTGGGTGTCATGGGAATAAAACCACAGCTGACCTGATGCTATGAGGGTGAAACAGCAGAGCACACAATAACGCTACGCTCTGAAACACCTTTCATCTGATACAAAAAGAGGCTTCTGCTTCACTGAGCCTCCATCTGCTGCCTGCAGATGAGACGAGATAAATAATTGTGGTTTTGAACAAAGTGCTGCAGCTGATCTGTTTGTTACACACCAGATCTCTGCCAGATTGGATGTTTTTTTGGCTACTGTTAATGTGTCAGGCATGATTTCCAAAAGAGTTCATCGCTGTTCTGTGTGTGTAAAATAATGTCATGTATGGGGCGCCGATTGTAAAGTTGCACACACTCCACATTTAGCCCTAAAACATCACTTTTTATTTAGATTTAGAGAAATATTTGTGAAATATATTTGTCAAATGTCATATATGAATGTTGAATGTCATTTAAATGTTAAATGTCATCAATACATATCATGATTCTAAATATTAAGCTAAGATTTCTAAATATATTATCTAAGATTTATAAATATTTTTCTAAGATATCTGAATGTTAAGCTTTGATATCTTGATATTTCACGATTATTTCTAAATATTTTGTCAAGATTTCTAAATATTAAGCTAATGTGCAATTTCACTCTCCAGCCCACCAAAATAAAAGAGCCAGCCAAGCACAATTTTAGAATGTAAACTTAATGTTTGGAAGTGTAGCTAAATATTTAGAATCAGGAAATGTATTTATAACATTTATTGGTAACATTTAGATAAAGCATTCAACATTTACACGTAATATTTGACAAATATATTTCACAAATATTTCTCTAAATCTGAACAAAGAGTGATGTTTTTGGGCTAAATGTGGAGATTTATGTTGTTATTTGTCATGTGTGCAATTTAACAATCAGGGCCCCATAGTAATGAACGTCAAATTATCAGCTTTTTTCTTTTGTGTGTGTGAAAACCACAAATGTTCCCATGCATGTGGCTTAAATCTAGTTTATGTTTGTCCTCCAGATGATGGATATGTTCTTCTTTATGTTCCTGCTGAGTATCTGGGTGGTAGCGTACGGTGTAGCCAAACAAGGCATCCTCATTGACAATGACAGCCGCCTGGACTGGATCATTCGTGGAGCAGTTTATGAGCCGTACCTTATCATCTTTGGGAATTTTCCAACCAATATTGATTGTAAGTGGAGTTTATGCTTCCATTTTCTTAACTGAGGACACACTCATTCATTTTTTCCCATTTGTAGATGCTGCGTTTGACATGGACTCCTGCAGCATGAATGGCACTGATCCACTGAAGCCAAAGTGTCCCGTCCTGAATGAAAACCAAACCCCAGCCTTCCCTGAGTGGCTCACTATCATCATGCTTTGTGTTTACCTGCTGTTTGCCAATATACTGCTGCTCAACCTGCTCATCGCTATCTTCAAGTGAGACATATCCTTTTGTTTAGTGTTATCTCCTTCCATCAATGACTGATCTACATGATGTTTGTCATCCTCCTTGTTATCGTTCCCTCTCTTTTCTGTGTCGTGCCCTGTTACAGTTTCACATTCCAGGAAGT
Organism: Thalassoma bifasciatum; assembly: GCA_008086565.1. NCBI lineage: Eukaryota > Metazoa > Chordata > Actinopteri > Labriformes > Labridae > Thalassoma > Thalassoma bifasciatum. The sequence continues at coordinate 42,157 of RPOG01003606.1, read as the reverse complement.
TCAGGACAACACAGACACGATCTGGAAGTTTCAGAGATACGAGCTGATTAAAGAGTACCACAGCCGTCCAACTGCTCCTCCTCCATTTATCATGTTCAGCCATCTTTACCAATTCATCAGGCTCCTCTTATTACGCCGGCCCCCCATCATATGCAAAGAGTTTAGTAAGTATCATATTATCTTCAAATAAATTCTGCAAAGGAATTGTTGTATTTTTTTATATGATTGCTTTTACACTGAAGATAGGAATTTCCTCACATACAACAACCGCTATATGATAATAATGAACAGTCATCATGAAGCTGGACGCTACATTGAATACTCAATGAACTTTAACTGGTCTATTTTAAGACTTTTTTACTTTTTTAAATAGTGATTTTTCAAGAACTGCAGATTTTGTGGGTCATATCTTGCAGATTTTTTTTTTTCTATGAGGGAACTGATCGCTGTCCATGTGCTTCTATACTACAGTGTAAAGCTGTGGTTCTCAACCTTTGGGAGTCGGGACCCCCAATTTCACGTGCAGTGATATCTGGAACCCCACGGATTGATTTATTCATTTTGATTTTTGATTTTAAAAAACAAAACAAAACAAAAAATCAACACATCCTAACTGAAACTTTAACTAACCAGTGGGAATAAAAACAGCCCATCTTTCGTTTTGAATGTTTATGTTGCTGAATATGTTGCTTCTAAAAAGAATGAGTCACCTAAAGAACATTTTTGTGCAAGGATTTTCTGGGGTCCTTATAAATCTTACGCTGTCAATCCTGGAATTTTGTAATTCAGTATTAGTTAATTTTTTCCCAAATGATTTGGCGACCCCCAGAACTCATCTCGTGACCCCCAGGACCCCAAGGTTGAGAATGACTGGTGTAGAGTACCAGGAAACTTTCTGATGATATGTTGAACCATTTGCAGAAAATCACCTCCCTCAGATTGAGGAAGAGGAGCTCTTGAACTGGGAGGCCCTGATGAAGGACAGATACCTGCTTTCCACACAACAACAGCAGAGCCAGACCATGGAGCGACGCATCCTGGACACAGCCCAAAAGTAAAAGAGGATACTTCTTCTGTTAATCAGTCACAGTCGTCTAGTGCTACTGTGTATTTGACACCTCGACCACAAACACCTTTACTCTGTGTAAGACCAGATAAGGTCAAACAAAGTATGGAAGTTGTCTGCAGGGGAACAAATAAGGAAAGGAAGTCTGTAGAAATTTGTATTACATATATTCCCTTCTTTTCATTTGGATTCTCCCAGTTCATTATCTCTTGAAGCTGTGGATTAAAATCAGATTCAATCCCCATCATACAAAGACACTCTTAAGTTTGGTAAAAAGTGGCTCACTCTGGACAAGGCAACATCTCTAAATCCCCTGACCCCCCTGACTGTACATGCACAAACAAAAATGTTCTGTTATTTCTGCTTTCAACAGGCTCTGAGTGATGAATACACATTAAGTATTCACACCTCAAAAACCCTTTGAATTCTGCCTGAATGCATAGAGGAGCAGGACTTCACTTTATAGAGAAAACTGAGACCACAGTGAGAAAAAAATTTGAGAGAAGAAAAAGATGACCAAAAACCCGCCTGGTATTCCAAGGGTCAAGATCCTTTTAAGCATAACTGACTTTTAACATTTGAAACATTATTGGTATTATATGTTGAAATGCTGAGCTACAGCAACAGATGGAAGTTCCTTGAAGACCTAGAGTTAATAGATGGGACTGATTGGTGTCATTCAATTCAGCGCTGCTCCCATGGAGCAATGGGGATGTGAAGGTAAGGGTTGTGGCTTAGCATTTCAACTTTAAGCATTTGCTGCATGGAAATGCAAGAGTGATGAAATGTGGTGCTCAGCATTTCAACATCTGGCATTTGCTGAAAGGAAATGTTCCCCCCCCCCCCCCCCCCCCCCCCCCNCACACACACACATTTGGGAATGAGCTGGCAGCCCATGTGCAGTACCTTCACAGCCCACCAGGGGGCTGCGGCCCACAGGTTGGGTATCACTGAACCACATAATGACTAAATGGCAATTTCTTTTATCATAATGGCAGTCAGGCATGCAAATATCTATTGATAAGGATCAGTCTATTGATTTGCTGAACAGTGATTAGTCAGATCATTAAAAGACTGATCAACATTAGGATGCTTTTATTCTGAAACTCAAAAGTTGTAAACATACCAGAAGCAAGCAGATGAAGACAAACAGCCTTAATGAAGGAGATGAAGATATTCTCTTGTTTACAATTGGACATGAAACTGATAAATATCCTGAACATCCTGTCGGGGGCTTTGAGGTGGAAAATCTAACAAAATGTAAGTTTTTGAGTCTTGTGAGTTATAAACTAAGCATTGACATTGGATTATGTCTCAAGCAGGAATTCACAGAATTCCCCAAGCTATTAATTTCATAAAGTAACTTCCTCTGTGTATGACAATGAGGATGGTGCAGTGTGGCTATAAATAAACCATTGTTTGTTTTCCTAGGGTTTCAATCATGAACGAACGACTTGAGAGGGAAGAAGAGACGAGTTCTGCTGCCATGATGACCAGACTGGCTCGACTAGAGGAGCAGGTTGTGACCTGGTTTTTGGTTTTCACCTGCGTCTACACAAGAATATTTTTACACCCGGCTGCCTGAGCGAGGCATTGGGCCGAAAAAAGATGACACACTTTGCTTGATTTTGTTCCCAGATGTTCCTGTTGATACAAAAATATAATCGTCATTGCTGTACAACAAGTAATCAAAAGTATTTGACCCACTTTTTGTTTTTTTTTCTCATCAGGTCAGCCAGTCAGCCAAAGCCCTGCAGTGGATTATGGACAACATGAAATCTCAGGGTTTTGCATCCAAAAAAGCACCACCACTCAGTCAGCAGCTAACCTCTTTATTTATTTAGTATAATGGTTCATCCAAAACCCATTTTTGTTTTCACACACTTTTATTCGTCTCTCAGCTCCAACTACAACAGAGGAGCCTCTTGAAACTTTCAAAGCAGCATCAGAAAAAGAGGGCACATTCCACGTGAACGCTCGACAGTTTTATTACCCAAACAACGGCACACGTTTTCCTGTGCCTGACGAGAAAGTGCCATGGGAGGTATCTGGTTTACATTTTCACATTTTCACCCGCACCTGTACCTCAGAATAAACCCACATGAGAAAATCAATTTTGGTTTTTCACTGGACCTGGATTGTTATCATGTCCTCTCTTTTTCCAGGTCTGCTTCAGCTCTTACTTGCCACCTCATTACCCTAAGAGTGGGGACGACGTGGACGGGTATGTGTCTTATTGGATCCAATTATTACAACACAGCATCCTCTGTGTCCGTATCTTGTACATGTCCTTTGTTCTTCCTCTGCAGATCCGAACCAGAAGCCTTAGATAATTACAGGTATGATACTAGATAAGATACACAAGGCATCGAATAACACTCTCAGTAACCTTGTGAGCGTGTCTCCATGTCTGATGTGTGTCTAATGTGTCATCAGAAACCCAAAGGGGAGGACTGGTGTCAGAGGACGAGGTGAACTCGGTCACCTCGGCCCAAATCTGAACATTGACCTGGTGCTGACACGGTGGGTGAAAATGTGTCTGCGTTTTTATAACCATTATTCTTCACACTGATGGTTTGTGTTACTCTACTTTAAGCTTTGAATGTTTTATTTTAGCTGGCGAGACAGTGGAAGATCTGTTTTGGAGTACCTGGCAGTTTGGGAAAGCCACGGAGCCTTAGTTTTACCTGGGGTGAGTCCTGAAGCACGTTCACTTCAGACGTCCATTGACTTTTTTGTAGATCGATTAATCTTTCCACATGTTCTATTTGTGTTTTATTTATATTCCAGGGCCCAACTCAGTCAGTTGATCAACTGCCAGAGAGTCTGAAACGAACGTTGGGAAAGACAGTCTATGAAAAATTATCTGAAAAAGTCAAAGCGGGAACAAAGGTACGTCTCTTTGACACTTCACAGGAAAACTCGGCCTGATTTGCAAGTTAACATGCTGGTAATAACAGGGCGGAACAATTTGAAAAAGCAATCTAACTGCAATTAATCACACCAATTTTCAATCGCGATTTCTTGTGGGATTATTTTTAGGTTCCCCATCTTATGTGTCTTTTTGCATAAATAGGTACATCTCATAAACTTAAATTATGACGAAAAAGTTCAGTATTTTTGTTCACTCGTTCCAGAAAGGTAAACCCAGATATAGACTCATTACACATACAGTGAATTATTTCAGGTCTTTATTTCTTGAGGTGTTGATGATTGTGACTTACAGATAATGAAACAAAATTCAGTGTCTATATCCAATACCAATATGCTTTTTGCGTCTCACACTTTTATTCTACTTTCTGACCATTTTCCGAGTTTTTTCCATATTTTTGCCCCTTTTCACTCATTTTGCTGCTTTTTGACCATTTTGCCTTCTCAATCCTAGTTTTATTGCTACGTTTGTCACTATTTACTTCAATGGTTTATCTTGCAAAGGTAGTTTTCAACATTTTGGCTCTTTAGTTGAGCAGGGGCAGAGTAACACTGATATTGAGAATAAAGTATCTGTTGCAAAAAATTACTTTGTATTCTGACACAGTTGAGGTGACTGAATAGAATATAACAGCAGTTCATATTGGGATTTAATCTAATTTACAATTAACTGCCCAGTCTGAGTTGAGAATAATAAATATGTTACTTAAAGGACTAAAGTTGACACTAATAGAAGTTAAAAAAAAAAAGTAGAAGCGGAGTTAGAATCTAATTATCAAAAAGACGGCTAATAAGTACTGACTTTAGACTTTACTCCTGAAGGCAGCACACAGGGAAACAGACCTGTTCATCAACTCAGTGATTATAGAGGATGTTGTGATGTTGAGTTGGTTGATTATGACCTGTGGTGTCTGTGTTTATAGATATCTGAAGGTTACGTGGATGACTGCAGGAACACTGATAACGCCTGGGTAGAAACAACTGTGTTAAACATCCACCTGCTCAGAACAGATGAGGTTTGGTTGGACATCGACAACATGGTAAGAATACATTACACTTCCTATTTTGGCACGTGTAGTGTAGAGGCCCTAAAATGTTTTATAATTGTTTTCCTCTCAGGTAAAAAGCAGCCATGGGACTCTGCGGTGGCAGGAGGTGAGCGGCAGAACCAGGCTGGCCTCAAACCACAGAGACTGTCTGAAGAGGGTGGCTGAATGTCACAGCTGATGCTGTTAATGTGCCTCACCCTGCCAGCCCCTGTGGCTGACATGGTTTGATTCTGCTGCACTAAACGCACCTAAGAAAAACGAGACTGAAACTAAGACACTTTGAAGCCATTGATGTATGCTGCTGTGCATCATTTTGCACACAAGTCATGGGGGAGAAATGGACCATTTCGCCTGTTTAGCTCACTCACTGTGCTCTTCACTTCATTTGTGTGTTGACGTCATATGTGTTCACTCAGAGGGAACACTTCACTGGTGCTTTTTCATATTTGGAAGTAGCTGCACTTCACAGAGTCACCTCAGTTTAAAGCTACTTCATACACCAAGGCAAAATATCAGTAGACGTACTTCAATTCATTTCTATAGAAATACAGGACTGCAGTTTATGTTCCATGCTGGACATACAAATATTTACTTGATGTTTATGTAATGATGCACTTTTAGAAACTAACACATTGAAAAAGTCTTGTGACTGCAATATTACTAAGCCACTTACAAAGTACAGCTTAAATAATTGTTGTGTGACATGATAACAGCAATATAAACTTCTGAAAAGGACATTAATTCCTAATAGGCTATAGACTTTTATTGAACATATTTACAGCTAACATTCTGATTGGGTGTGTTTAATGAGTAATGTACTTTTTTTTTGTTTGATCACTGCAGCTTTTAATTTTACAACCCCAGTCATATGACCAAGTCTCCTGATTGTATGTATTTTGCACTTTAAAAAAATCCTAATTGCCTTAAAGATGAATAAAATGTGTCTTAACTGATTATTATTATCTGATGTCTGAGCTGAGAAACTGTCCCTCTTCTCTGCTCAGGTCTCTTGTTTATGTGTTTATCTGTTCCTGTTCTTGTCTCTGTTTCTCTGCACCTGCCTGGCTCACATCCCTGCACTGGTTTCGGAGCAGCCTCTGAGGACGCTGATTGGCTGAGACACACGTGGACAGACAGAGCAGTATCGGTTTCACCCCCCCCCCCCCCCCCCCCCCCCCCCCCCCCCCCCCCCCTCACCACGCTTAAGTTTTGCCTCTGTCCGAATCACAGACTCCTCCTCACACGCTCCTACTTTGTAAACAAGAGGAGCGTTCACTTTAAGCGCAGTCGAAACTGATTTCAGAGCGTTACCTGAACAGAAAGGTTTGCTTTGATCAGCTGGTCCGTTCAGGAACACAAATGTCTAATTCATTCTCATTTTCCTGTTTGTGAAATATCCCGGTAAGTCCCCGGCGGTGCAGCGCCATTGAAAAGATACAGAAACTATTTTTAACCATAGCATCAAAGATCGTAAGAAAACGAAGAGCCGTCACTCCGCTGGTTATTTATGTTGCTAACCAAGGCCGCAGAGCAAAAAATCAACAGCGGTGACCAGTGGTGTGCACGGGGGTAGTAGAGGAGGGCGATCACCCAATTATAGCCCAGTTGTTGAAAAAAATGCACTGCAGTGTCCTCTTGATCGTGACTGTTAAGACAGATTACCTGGCAAAAAAAAAGAAAAATTGAAGGACTCTTGTTGCGTTTTTTTTTTTTTTTTATCAAGAAGAATATCAATCATAGCCCTCTGGAAGACGGTTTAGAGTTGGCAGATACAAGAGTAATTGCTTCAAACTCTCTTTCCTCTCTGCTTCCATCACATTATTCAACAAACAACCTGCAATAATATAAAGTTGTCTACCTTCTTCATGAATTTTAATATGACATTGCTTTTACTGCTGCATTGGCATTTTTTATTACCCCCCCCCCCCCCCCCCCCCCCCCCCCCNCCCCCCAGATGATAAAGTTTATCCTTATTCTCTTAAACTGCTCTCTTGGGTGGCAAATGTGTGCTATGTATGGATCCTTTTTTCCTTTGCCCCTGCCCCTCAAAAAGTCTGTGCACGCCACTGGTGGTGACATCCAGACAAAACAATTTATTTTTACATAAAGTGTTTATATCAGATTATTTTGCACAAAAACGCATAATATGATTCAAGACAAAAAATAGCTTTTACTTGGCCACACCACTCTGCCTCTCTTTTAATTGTCCACTTAATATTGTCTTCCATGTTTTGATGTGTTGTAGCTTTGTTAAATGACTTCATGTACCTACGTAAATTGATAAGAGAAAGGGATCTTTCACTTCCTACTTTTGGTTTTGCCTTCCCTGATGTTCTAGGAATGCGTCAAACTCATAGTCAACATGTTTACATTTTTGTTAACTGGTGGCAACTTCAGTTTTTCAAACAGTTCCAGATCAGCATGCAAATATTGGCGGGAATTGTGCGTTTGGTCAGTTCCCAGGTATGTGCTGCATAAAAACATGCAAGCAGAAGCTATGGATGTAATAAAGATACATGAACGTAACTGATAATGGTTGTTTGTCAATTACATTGAAGAGGGAAATGTATGTGTAATCAAAACAGTGTGTATGTTTCTCACAATTGAATACTTACTTACATACATATCACTGAATCCAGGGAAGAGTTAACGTCAGGAAGCAGCTCCTCCGTTTTCCTCCGTGTGCATGCAGCACAAGGCTGTTGTTTACCTCCGTTGTCATGACGCCCCACATTGAGCTTTTTTTTTTTTTCCTTTAAAGACCACCGTGGCACATATGTTAGTACAAAATGTGTATGTGTATGTATGTTTGTGTCGCGTTATAGATGACATGCACGCACTTTAGCACAGCTGTGTTATAAGATCCACCCCCACCGTGAGTCTGTAGTCGGGCTAGTGGAAACGGTAACCAATCTGTGTAGAGCCAAGTGGGGCTGCAATTGTACAGTGGAAAAGCGCCGTAAGAGACTACTTTCTGTAAATCAATCCAGTCATGCATGACCCGATCAGGAAGCTAGCTAAATTAGCCTTTAGAAATAATCTGTTAGTGCTGATAATCTCATTTAAATTGTGGATTATGGTAAGATATATGCATAGACGTGATACTTTGTCAAGATGACTCAGAAAGTCTCCACAGTCCCTTTAACTTGAGGTTGCTGTGATGTTTCTGAGTCAGTGTGGCAGTCTTCTTCATAGACGATCTTTGTTTGCGTGAACGCCGCCGTGCGTCCACAGGTGTACGGGTCCAGTCTGTCCGGAAGTGACGCAGCACGCTGACAGTGAGCCTGCCCCAGTGGATTGGACAGTAAATAGATGGACCGAGCAGAGGGAGAGAGCGAGCAGTCGGACATCTCTGAGAGATTCAACGCTGCTGAACGGTAATATTTATGTTTCTCTGACTCCTGTCCTGACTGTGACTCTTTAAACTCTACACATGTGATATTCTGATGTTGAATGGTTCTGTTTTATGATGGGATGACGCTGATTGTGCTGATGGGGCAGCTGTCAGTGCAGCTATGAGCATTAACACGACGACGAGGCTCTGCTATGACAACTGTTTCTAGTGTTTCTGAATGAACCTTCAGCTGTTTATAAACACCTCCAGCTCTGCCTGTCAGCACAGGGAGGCTGTACCAGCACTTTTCCTCAGCAGGAGTCCCGCAGCAGGTATAATGCAGTGTTAAAAGGCTGGAGTTTCGCCTTCATTATGTAACAGAGTGGGTAATATGTTGCTGAATCCTCCTGACTTGTTTGGAAAAAGAGTCGAAGCAGCAGAAGAAGGAAATTACAGGCTGCAGGAGTGGAGGCTAAATTACAGTGGGTGGTGAAGAAGTGTTTGTTTTGAGAAACATGTTAGTCAGAATGTGCTTTTGTTTTCATGTTTGGGTACGTGGCTGAGAGGAGACAGCAACATAATGTTCTGTCTGAGTTTGGTCTGATTTAATATTTCATGGTCTAACATGAGAGTAAAATGTCCTGTATAGTTACACCTACATGTGATTTTTTTTTTTACATAGCATTTAAACTCTATGAACCCTTCAAACATGAAATCAAAGCTGGCTCATCCTTTATGAAGCTACAATTAAAGTCCAAAATCCATGTCCTGAACAAGTCTTATGTAACTACAGCTCAGAATAAATGCTTCTTGATTTTTTAGCATGGAGTAATTTTAATGTAAAACAAGCGATGCTTGTTAAAATGTGCTGTGATTGCCTTTAAATTGTATATTATAAGAATAGAAAGTGACATAATCACAAATATCTCTTTATTCTTTTTCAGTGGGAAGATTTGCAATCCAGCATCTAAAATTTATAGTTCTCGTAAGGGCTAACAATTAAGGGCAAATTAGATTTCTTCATTATATGACCAACTGTAATAGTTTAGTCACAGACAGTGCAATGTTTCTTTAATCTGAAAATTAACCAGAATACCAGATTCAAATGTTTTGCTGTAGATGTTTTATGCTCTACAACCCTAAACTCTGCTCAAAAAAGAGAAAAATTGTTGAAAACAATCTTTGTAAGAGAAACAATCTAAGTGTTGAAAAGTGGAAAAACACCAAGAAGTAGCAATACCGATAAGTTTGAGGTGGCAAAAATGGTCAAAAAACAAGTAATTGGAGAGAAATTTAGGAGAAAACTCGGGATCAGGGCTGAAAGATTTGCAAAAATAAACTCATTGCAATTATTTCGTTCCTGTATTGCAATTGCTATTTATTGTGCCATTATTTAAGGTTTCCCATCTTATGTGTTGTTAAATTAATAAAAGCAACTGATCACTCTTTATTAAAAACAAGACCATATTAACCAAATAAAATTAGAAATAAATAATTTCGAGAAGCTTTTTTGAGTCTTGTGGCAAATTTAATATAATTTGCTTGGAGGGGATGATCTTTCCTTTTTTTCCATTCCACATTTAAGGTAAGAAAAAAAAAAAAAAGAAGAAAAGAAAAAGATTTTGTCTCCAGAAAAAGTCTTACTGGCCACTTTTCAATCATTTTTGCTGCCAATTTTTGCTACATTTTGACAATTGTCCACGTTTTCTGCCATCTACACCTGTTTTTGCTTTTTGCTTCTAAAGACCATTTTTTCTGCCTTACACGTAGTATTATTGGTATTCCTTGATGTTTCAGCCACTTTTCAGCACTTAGATTATTTCTAAGGTAGTTTTTAACTATTTGTCTCTTTGGTAGAATGGAATACTTAGACATTTCAGGTTAAAGAGATATTGCACTGTTTGGAATAGTGAAGCAGGCCATATTGCAATTAAATCTGATTTGAAATTAATTACCCAGCCTTACTTGGAATCTAATCAGAAAGAAGCAATAAATGGTCCAAAAGTGGCAAAAAAAGAGTGAGAGTGACTAAAATGGGCTCAAAAGCTGTAATGTGTAGCAAAACAACAAGAAAATGTAATCAATTGTTGTCATATTGTAATTAAGGGTAATGTTTATTTGCAAAAATATGTTTAAGAACACATAAGATGAGGAACCTAGAAATGATTGCACAATAAATTGCAATAGAAATATAGACAAAATCATTACAATTTCATTGATTTTGCAGATTGTTTAGCCCTGAAATTTATTGTTTTGCTCAATGTGACCACTTTGTCATGACCACATTTCATAAAACATAAAGAATCTTTGAGCTTTAAAGTTGAGGTGTCAGTTCATATCTAATTACATCAGGGTCATGATCCCCCTCAGACTTTTTTCCTCACCTCTGCCATTAAATTCATCTTCCTAAATAACCAAGAAAGTGTACCTGAAAAAACGTTAACTTGATAAAAGCTGTTTATGTCTGAACTGTTGTATCAGCTTCATGTGAGCAGTGCAGCGTCCCTCTGCAGCCATCTGACACGAATCACATGCGATCATTCATCCGCCTCTTGTGACGACTTGGTGTCACAACAGTTTTACGGTTCGGCTGCTTTTCATTTCTGTGCCACATTCTCTGACAGTCAGCGAGCGTTGAGAGCTGGAGAGAGTTACACGTGTGAGCGCTGGATGCTGTGTGCTGTCGGCATTATGTTCCTCCCTGATTGTGCTGAGTGCGACGTTTCCAGTAAGTGTCCACATGTGTGTTTGTAATGGCTCGGCCTCTCTCGTATCTGCTGTGGTGCAGTTACAGGTCACACTTGGCTCCAATCAGCCAAATGCAGTCCCCTACTGACTGCGTGTTGAAGACTACACCTCTCAGGTGTTCTTAACTATGGCACAGAGACACCTAACACCAAACTCACAGCCAGTTTCATCAGCTGTGACTCAGTTTAGCCATTTAAAACTTTCAGATACATATTTTTGTGTAACAAGGAGAGTATTGGCACTGAGCCTGAGCTCTGACATCATCAATAATGAGCACTTTGTTTTTCATTTCAGCAGTAAACAAGAAAAGTGAAGGTCTTTTTAGAGGAAGCTGCAACCTCTGTTTCATTTCCAGACATTAGATAGAGAAGTGGAGTTCAGGTATTTCTTCTCATACTGCTCTTCATCAGCTGTAATCATAACTCTAGCTTCGAGGAAGAAGCTGGAAACGCTGTTAATAAAGCAGAAACATACATATTCAACATGGGAGTCTGCCAAATCTGCGAGTTCTTGGTTAATTTTTTCAGGCAGGCGCATCTGGTCTCTTTCTTGTTCCGACTGATTGAGGTCAGGCCAATCACAAACCTTTAACTAATATGGCTGAGCTTTAAAGGCCCTGAGGTGTTTTCATAAATAACTAAGATGACGGCTACTGATGTGAATTCTTCTGACACCGATTTTGAAATCGGATTAAACTAACAGGATGGCAGTTTAAGTTATAAAAAAGTGTAGTAAGATCATACACATCTTTTTGGTTGGTTGTAAGAGAAAGCTGAAAACTGTGATGCTATGAAGGGCCATTGTAGAAACAATAAAACTAGATAAGATGTCATAAATAAACGGGGAATAAAGTCACACATTTTTAATAAAAGTTCATAAACTAAAAAAATATTGTTACAAATTTGCAACAAAAAGTTACAGATATTTTGGAGAATGAAGCTGAAGATTTGCAAAGTTGGGACAAATTTAAAAGAAATGAGTTGCAAATGTGCAATGAAGAGTCACAAATTCATGAAAGTCGAAGCAGATAAACATTAAAGTGGCTGTGAGGAGAATCTGTATGAAATGGACTGCAGTGGCTGTTTTGGCCAGAGGACTTGTGTGAACTGTGATTACATGACTTAGATGTTTTGAAAGATGAATGGAGATCGGATCTTCTCTTTAACACTATTATTCTTTGTTTAGGATAACTTTTTACAAGATACAATACGATGAAGTAGTATATGTATCAACAGTTATGTTGCATTGTTGTTTGAAATGTGACGACAAACAAACTTTGTGAGTCTGTAGAGTAGTTTAGAAGCTGGGTACATTTAGCGCTACTCACAGCCTGGTGCGCTATGATGTTAGTGAATCCTGGTTGTGTCTTACTAGTGCCCATCTACCAAGCAAAGAAAACACAACCTCACTCTTTATTTTATTGACAGACTTTCAGCTTTGAACAGATAACTGCAGTATAACTGCTGCATGTGGGTTGGAATGAACATTATCATTAACATTTTAGCATTTAGCTTGTCTAGCTTATCATTCTACCGTTAAGCCATCTTCTTCTCCTCTGTCCCTCTTCTGTCAACCAATCAAGTTCCAGTGTCCACTATTATCACTGAATAAATACAAAAATTGTTTTTCAGCAGAGAAAAACACAGATCTCTTTTCTCACCTCTAAACTTTATCAGCAGCGTTGTCATACAGGCTTCAAATTGTTGTGTGTGACTTTAGTCCTGCTCGACCCAATCGGGGAGCCAGGAATTTGCATTAATAAATAACTTATTTTAGCTTTGACAAACTCATTTTAAGTTGTGGTTTACAATCAGGCATATATCAGGAACTAAGACTTTTCGAGATCACTTCGAAAGTCCTCACAGTCCCTTTAAGTCACAATTCTATAAGAATACATATGGAAATTTTAAGTAAGAAGTAAGAAAATAAGAAGTCACAAAGTTTGAGAAAGAGCTTGCAATAAAGTTGTGTTCCTACTGTTTCATGTATTGGTGATGTCACAACTTTGACTCTGTGGAAAAATATTCTCATTTGTGACTTTTATTTTGGAAAATATGGCTCCTCTGGTTTGTTTACATGACCCGATTACGCTGTTGTTGAAAACACAAGAAGTCTACATCTTTTAATCATACCATAATTCTGGAGCTAATGAGGTTGGTTTAACTGTCATGAGTGATGTATATTTCTCAAAATGATTCGCCTCTCTTAACCAGCCCTGCCACCGTGTTTCTTACAAAATTGCAAACATTTTGTCCATTTTGCACTGCCATGGTAGAAAATGAAACAGCAATGCACTGTCTTAAAGCATTTCAACTTTGAAAACTCCCAATTTGGGGTGCCACTCTGGCTTGGCTGTTAGGAGAAATGAGGGAAATCTTTAAGATCTCCTCTGACTTTATTTCAAAATACTCGCCAAGCCTGGAGATACTGCTTCATGGCAACATTGAGTCCATGTATTGAGAGCATCACGACTGGTCCACAGGGTGCCACGTTGCCACAGAGGAGGCTGGTGGGGTCCTGATTCTGGGGTAGTGAGAGAAATCTGTATTTATGTAATTGACATGTGTAGCAGCAGCAGCAGTGTAGCCTTACAGCTGGTCTGATCTCTCTAATCCCAGCCCCCGGAGACTCGATTTGTTTGTTTTTTGGTCACATTTGTATCGCAGTGGCTCCGGCTCTGTCCCATCAGGCTTAATGAGTAAGCTCATTGCTGTGTTTCGTAACATCGAGCATGTAAAGATTTATTGTGTTGCTGGTGGTAGACTGCTGCTGAGGAAGAGTTTCTACGATTGTCAGCTGTTTGAACAAGCTGCTGTGATATCCTGGTGTCTTGTTGTCTTATAGGAGCTTTACAGAAAAATCTGTGCATTTTGGACCAAACAGGAATCTTAAGTCGTCAAAATGTCATCACCTTTTTAAGTTTAGTGGGATAAATGAAACATGCGCTCAGATGTGTGGGGTCTACAGTAATGCCTGCCTTAAAGCTGTTTTAAAAATAGCCTTCACATTTCTGTCTCTGTGCTGCTGAGTGTCCACGTCGCGTGCAGCCATTGAAGGGCAGCTGAGCGGAAAAAGCCAAACAACAAACGTTGTGTGAAGGGAAACGATGTGAACATGAATGTCTTCCCCCCCTGTCCCACTCTCTCTACGTCTCTATTTTCTTCCTCCCTCTCCCTTCCCCTCCTCCCCCTGCAGGCCCTCTCCTCCTCTCCTTCCTCCTGACTGACATTTCTGTAATGACACTGTCTGAGCTCCACAGGCCCTGCCTCCATCCCATCCGTAGCCTCCTGTGCGGCACACACAGGGCCAGCTTGTCACACAGAGAGCCCGCCTGGCACGCCTCGCATCTATATCAGACCGCTAAATGCCAATAAGGACAACTCAGCTTGATTAGGAAAGTAAGCACCCTCTATCTTTTCCGGGCTCCTCTGTTCTCTTGGCTCTGATGGTGATAAAGTGGAGGCTTTATTGGGCAGACTCATCCGCCAGTTTTAGGACTGGGATTCTGCTGAGAAGTAGGTTAAGCCCCACATCTTCTTTATATTTGGGTAGGGGGTATTGTGGAGGGGAGGGGCTCGGATTAGCTCCTGTACCAAACCTCTCTCGTCATTGAGTCACATTTAGAAAAAGATAAATTTATCCTCACCTTTTACAGTACCAAAGATGCAAAACGCCATGAAACAACCTTTCCACAGGGATGACTTCTGAAGAGTTTGTTAGAGAAAACCAGATTTTTTTCTCCACATGTGCAGTGTTGACAGATTGCGCTGTCATGTTGTGGTGTGTGTGTATGTGAATGCATGCTTGTATACATACAGTGTATTCATACCACAGCACACAGCTTTAAATGTACTTCACTCTTATGATGTGTCTGCTAGCTGAGCTTCTATAATTACCACAGCCTGCAGCGCCTCATGGGGAGCATATTAACACACACGAGTGGAGAACCAGAACCAGAGCACATGCAAGTCAGACAGGCTGTGTATATGTGTGTGTGTGTGTGTGTGTGTGTGTGTGTGTGTGTATGCAGTGTATACAACCACTCATGTGCATCTGATGAATAATATATGACAAGAAAAGCTGCACTCATATAATGCATAATGTATACAATATCTATATATAACCTTAAAAAAGCTTTTTTAAACCTGATACCCAATGGTGATTTGAGCTTTAAACTATTTAAAGAGTTCAGGCACTGTCTTTGATTTGCTGAGGTTCATTTTTTAAAATTCTAAAACCAAAAAAAGTGACCTGAAGGTGCCATTTGTTGTTGGGGTAATCTGACATAGCAGCGCACAGATAATTGCTTTCAACACCAAATTTAAACAATATTGATGTTAGAAACCTTTGAATTAAGTACTGTAGTTTGCAGAAAGTTGGCATTGACAGTCTTGGCAGTAGTGGGAAATAGACGTATACCTGCAAAATCATGGTGCCACAGATTTGAGCCTCTGCTGTGGGAATACACAGATATGCATTCAAAACTGAAACCAACAAGAAGAAAACACCAAGATGTTTAAAACAAATCAGATTTTCAGAATGTTTGTTTATGTTTTTAAGTTATGGATAAAATATGCAATCGTCAATTGTCAACCGCTTTTGGGAGGCATTTCACATCCCCTACTTGGAAACCACTGGCCTATAGTATAAGCTTATATTCAGATTTAGAATCAGATTATTGCTCCTTTAATGTTTTCTAATATAAAAACACTTTTACCTGCTGTGGTTATTGTCAACAGCTGACAATACAAGACAAAAGCAAAGAGGATATGGAGCTTTGTTGGCTTAGTGCTCATAATAGTCTTTCTCGTTTATCTCCAACAATCATTTGCTACAGGTTTTCATCTCTCTCACCTCCAGATTTACTGTCTTTTGTCGGCTGAGCGAGCTCATGAAAGAATATTGCACCAAGACATTTTTAAAAAGATGAAGATGATTCTTATTTCCAAAAGTAACATGATTTTTTAAAATCTAAAGTAATGTATTTTGCTAAACCTGCTGTCACATCAAATATTTGATCAATTAAAATACAAAAAAAAAAAAAAAAGAAAAATAACATTTTTTGAGGTGCCATTTTCTTAACTTTTATTGGGGGGGTCAAAATTTTTCTGATTGTATGTCTTAAGAACTTAAAATCTTGAGATTTTGGACAAAACAAAAATCATAAGGATGCTGCATTTGCTAAAAGGAAATTATGTATGAGCTATAAAAATGCCATAGATTTACAACAAGGCTTTCTTTTTTAAATGTCCAAAATATTGTATTTAGTTGACATTTTGAAGTTGAAACCCTTTCACTCCTCACTTTTGGACTGACTATGGTTGGCCCTGTTAGCTAATCGGTTTAGCTCTAATACGGATTGAAAGAATGAGCCTGAGTCTGTGAGAAAAGGACACTTTTCTGCTATTTTCTGTCAAAAGACGTGATCTTTGCTATGATTCTAGATTGATGAGTGCGTAAAGACTTGTTTGAACTATATGTGACGCTATAAGAGCGAGAAAATGAATAGATTGTTTTTGTTTTGGAGTCTGCTGTAGCACAATAATGCTTCAAAAATGTGATGAAGAGATGATGATTCAGCTCTTCAGCCGAGGCTTTACAGTGAGTACTTCATGTACAGTATGTGCTCTGCCCTGCAGTGACGCCTTCTCTCTGTACAGCTGTAACCTCACATCTTCGTCTAACCTCTCACCCCAGCGAGCAGAAGCACAATAGATCCACAGCTTCACAGTTCCAGGAAAGACTCAGCTGCTTAACAGCCAGTGCAGCCTCAGACTCATTCCTAATTGTCCCTCAGAGATAAATAAAGTTTATTTTGATTCCATTTCTGATTCTGATCACCCATCCAGGGACGTGGAAACAGGAGGCAAAGTGTGTGCAAACATGGCAGTGTTTATTCATTTCCTCCCACTTCTTTTATTCTCTTTTGTGTGACAATTTAAACCAAGAAGACTTTATAACATTTCCTCTTATCTAAGACTAGCTGCAGTGTTTTGAATTATAGCTCTGCACGCAATCCCATAAATCAAGCTCGGGATTATCAGGTGCATACAGTTCAGAGGGAGGCTCAGTGTCTGCTCCTCCTGCAGTCGACTCTGCTCCGATGATAAAGACTGAGTCGGGATAGATAGAAGGATTGTTGTGGTGCGGGCAGAATCCTCCGGTAGCGTTGAACAGTCATTGTTATGTAATTTCCTCTCAGTGCAGATTGGTCGGGCTGAGGGTTGTTGGTGGGCTCAGCACAGTAATCTCACAAGCATTATCTGCCTCTGAGAATCAGCCGTGGTTGTGTGCAGGACTCACTCATCCATGTCAGCCTTTGTAAAAGCAACCAATCAGCCGGGCCGGCCTGTTTCCATCTCCGGCAAACGGTTTAGTCCTTGTGCATAGAGTCAACACTCTAAGGATCAGTGAATACATTTATTTTAATTTAATTTGCTAACCAGCTGCTTCAGGGCTCTTTGATTTTATAGGATTGCCATTAGTCCAAAGAAGGAAAAAAAATATTTTATATCCAAATATTCCATAAATGCACTTTGTAAGCCAAGATACATAAATATATTAGATGTTCAGGTTGATCACTAAAATTTATCCTCCAAAACAGCAAACACTTCACTCTCTCTTTTTTCAGTTTGATAAGAAAAAGTGCATAAAATAGTTGTTTAAATCCATACTGCCGCTTTAGAGGCACTCAGCCTTGGTGTGGCTTGTGTTGTCCAATCAGAACGAACTGGATTGAGACATGAGTCTGGTCTACAATTTAAAAACTATTTCAGCTAGCATTGCTACTGTCACATGACTTAAACACCTTCACAGTTGTTCTTACTATGTGGACTCCCAAGGTTGTAGCCCCCCATTATAGAGTTTGATACATGTTCTTGCATGATTTAGAAGTAATTCAGTGACGAAGTTATCTGAAGAGTAGCATCCTGGAGCGGCCTAGTGGTTTGGGTCGCGAACCATGAGGTTTGCCTGGGTTTAAGTCCAACCTGTGGCCTGTTTCCCATGACACTCCCCTTTCTCACCCTGTTCCCCACTCTCACCTAGCCCTCAAGTATCGCATTGACAGCATAAAGGCTCAAAAATTTCTTTAAAAAATAAAATAGCATCCTAATCTGGGAACGTGCTGGGAAAATAGCAACCTAATCTGGTGTTTCTTTTTCAAGCTAGTTTTAGTTAGCTACCTTTTTAACAGCCTGCTTTATCTGTTATTGTTACACTGATTGCTTGTTATCCTTTGTGTGTTTGGGCTAACACGAACTACAGCTCCATGATTTTAACAGTCAAAGTCTGGCAAAGTAACGTTCTAAAATTCACCTCTGACCGGTTCGCTAGCATTTTGCTTGGGTTTTTAGCTTAATTTAAGAGTATCATCTCTTCTGTATATTTCTCTTTTTAAAATGTAAAGCCTTAAAGTGAGATTTAAGGAATGAAAATTGCTGCATGTTGGCTTTTTGTCCTTTGTGTCCTATTTAAAGAAACAGTACGCTGACGCTGGTTAGATAAGGATTTATCATTATTACGACAGTTCAGTGCCATTGATTTAACTAGTCTCTTGAAATGAAGTCAGAGATTTCTTTAACAGAGTGAAACCTCTTATTTAGAAGTGATCTGTCTCCACTCTGCCCAAAACAGACTGTTTCCTTGCCAACACCTGACCTTTAGCCAGTTAAAGTGGCTGAGAAAGCTTTTTGTTGACAGCTTTGTTGCTTTGCAGACTATTTCCAAGTCCATCATAATAATTGTCGCAGAGGATGCTAGTTTGATCTTTAAGTCTTTTAGTCTTTCATACAATATGAGAAATCATACAGAGACAACTTGCTGGCTAAGAAGTGCATCACCTACATCATAGATTCAGACTTTTCAGTGTGTGAGAAGTTCTTAAGGAAGAGTTGGTTCTGAAAGCTAAGTGCCAATAAACCAATAATGTGTGGTTTTATTTCCCAATTTTGGTAAATGCTCACTACAAAATATATTCATTTAATTTTATTTATATGGAGGTAGATCATAAAGTAATGTGCATGAAAATGTACATAAAAACCACTTTCACAGACTATCAAACAAGTAATTATTCCTAAAATTACTATAACCTATTGGTGTTTATTATGGTTTTTTTGTTTTCTATATCTACAGAGGCAAGAGTTTTACATAATCCCTCTGGAAAAAGAGAGGGTTTAATCTTTTATTTGACTGCAAAACTCAAAAGTGATGAGTTCAATCTTTGCTCTTGTGTTTTTATCATCCAGTCAGAGAAAGCAACACGATAGCCTCATAAACGCTCATGTCAACATACTGTACCGACTTATCAGACATCCACAGACTCTTGTTGATTTTTGGTAACAGTAGATGTGAGTGATGTCTGCGTGTCTCCACCTGGCTGCTGCATACGTTGTCAGATTGTAAAAGTAAACCACTGTAAGCTGCAATGCTGCTTTTTCTCTTATTAATGCGGGGACACAGGAGCTGTCAGTGCGGCTGTTCCGCTGCTGGTGAAATAGTAATGAGTGTGTATAACTGAGCAGAGCCAGTGTGGTTTACAGCTCTGTTGCACTCAGTGGAGAGGGCAGGGCACATAGAGCACTGACCGGCCATGCATCATGTTTGTGTGACAGTGATGGAGACCGGACAGGAGGCTGAAGCAACTACTGATCCTACTGATCCTAGAGACTCAGGTCAGACTCTTTATGTTGATCCTGGTACTGGTTTGGAATACTTTTTGATCATATTATCCATCAAAACTTTAGAAAAAAATCTATTGAAAGGCACTACACTTTATTGCTGTTGCTCACACAGCTTAAATATTAGTAGAAGAAGTTCATTGTATTTAGTGTTAAAGATTGTTTAAGATTAGAATAAATGATGTTAATGTAAGGGTGCACACATTTTTTTAAAATTTAATCAGATAGAAACTATGGCTGGGCAATTAATTGCAATTCAGATTAAATCACAATATGACCTGTTGCAATATTCTATTTGCCAACAGTGTAATATTTCTTTAACCTGTGTCAGAATACCAGATAAACTTACCAGTAGGTGTTTCATGCTCTACACTAGCGTTACTCAACCATGCTTGACCAATGACCCTAATTGTGGAAACTTAGCCTTGCAAGACAAACGATCTAAGTGGTGAAAACTGGCTAAAATGACAAGAAGCAGCAATAAAAACAAGTTGAAGGTGGTAAAAAAAAAATGGTCAAGGAAGCAGTAAAAATTGGCAAAAAATTTGGGAGACAACTTGAAAAATACTTGGAAAGTAGCAAAAAATGGTCGAAAAGTGGTGGAAAGTGACTAAAGTAGCCAAAACACAACAAAAATGGGAAGGAACATTCTGAGAAAATTTGGCAGATAGTCAGAAGGCAACAAAAAATTATAAAAATAGCCAAAGGCAAAAAAAAAAAAAAATGACAAGGAAATTGGGATAAAACTTAAAGAATAGTCAGAAGATAGCAAAAAACGGTCCACAAGTGGTGGAAAAACATAAGTGAATAGTGACCAAAAAGGACTAAAAGTTGTCATGAGTAGCAAAAAGGAAATGTCATAGGTTGTTGTCTTGCCATAATTAATGTCAATGTTCATTTCCAACAGTGACAGAAATAATCTCACAAAAAAAATCGCAATTGCAATATGGGGAAAAATAGTGCAAATCGTTCAGCCTTTATAGAAACCCCCAACAAGGGTGACCTGGCTGAGACGTCAGCATCACACATCACATTGAACGGTTCATTACAGTGATAGGTCACAAGAATAAGTTAAAACAAAAAATAATTTGGTGGTAAATTACAGATAAAGTCTTGAAAGTAGTATGGTCCAGCGGGTGAGTTACTGTAAACCCAGGTTCAAGTCCAGTCCTACGTCTCCCCACTCTCACCCTGCTTGTCCAATCTGTTGTCCTGTCTTCTCCAATGTAGGCAGAAGAGCCTGAAAGAGTTGTCTAGAAATAATAATAGCGCAAATCTACATAGAAGAAGAAGAAGAAGAGCTCTGGATTCAGTCTGGATTTTTCTTATTTTTGCAGAGTTGTGAAACAAGTAACTGAAGGTGGCACAATTAACTCTGAGTCTAGTTCCCTGTACTCGCTAGTGTTGTGATAATGAAACGTAGAGTTTAAAGGGTTAAAGGTATGATGAATTCAAAGGAAATTGACTAAAGATTGACAAAAACATGAGTGGCTTGTGTTTGTGGATCATTTTAAGCCTATCAGCTCGTCTGTTGCATAACGAGCAGTGGCGTGGCTTTGGGCCAAGTAGTGACCTGTGCACTGTGAAAGGACACAGTATGAAACAAAACAAGCTTCAGGGCAGCATCACTACAGGTGGTTGAAAAAATGATGTTTCTATGTCAGAGTTTAATAAAGAAGATCAGAAAGTCAGTTACGATATTTTTATAATGATCATAATAACCTGAATCTGATTATTTTTATCTTAGTATAAAGAGCCCTGCTTCATATTTGTGATTTCTTTTCATCAGGCAGCATTGAGGAGCAGGTAAACTGTAATGAGTGTCTGTGTCGACCTGAAGAAGCTGTAATCAAAGTAGAAAATTGAAAGGCTCAGGTTCCAGCTGCCCTACTTGCTCCTAAAAGTTATTTGAAACTTTAATTAAAGTTGTATGACTTTAAATCTGTGTAGGAACGTTGAGAATGGAGGAAATGTACAGTATAACGACAGAATGACAGCAGGTTGTCATGAAAGTAAGGCTAGCTCTTGTGTTTTTCTAGCATGATACTAAAATAAAAATTCTTTGTTCCTTTTTTGAAGTCTTTAATAGTCATGTAGTTTTGATAAGTATTCCGTAAATGAAATCCATTTTTCAGGTGGGTCAGATTAAAAAAATCCATATTAAAGCACTGAAAACCTCTCTGACCCCAGAAGAAGAGCAAAGATCTTGTGATTGCTCTAAAGTGATGGAGGAGAGATTATCCTTTTCTGAAGTGGTTTTATCATTCTTCATATCTTCATTTCTGTTTGAAAGTGCTCGGCTGGGTGTGTTTCTGGCGTGTTTTGAAATTCATTGTGGCTTTGCTTTCTTCCACATGAGCACGCAGGCTTGTGATCTGCTGACCTTTGGAATTTTGTCTGTAGAGCTGAGCGAGACATTCTCACTAAACAAACAGTTCAGGTATTTGGATCCTTGCTGCTGTGGAGAGCCGGTGTCTCTCCATCTCTATCACTCTCTCTCTCTCTCTCTCTCTGCCAATATTTAACTAGAGCTGTATTGCAAGGAATTCCCCTGCTGCGTTTTTGCGTATGCAGCGACACATTTACAGGAGTGTGTCTGCAGCAACAAGGCAAGAATAACAATGTCTGCTCACGCCCACTTCTGTTTTCTTCAGGCCTTGAAGAATAGTTGACATTGTGTTAATTTTGGACTTTTTGCATCACAAACGGGTAATTTTAACAGAGCTGTCTGCTAAAACGCTCACCAATCCCTAATGTCAGTTCCATTAGAGCCAACATCCTCTGCCATCTGCGCTGTGACTCATTTGACTGTCATTTCACGCCATTTAAAGGCTCCTTTGGAAATCTCAGCCTCGCCCTGGTTTACCAAACCTCCCCCCCTCTGGCTGTGTCCCCTGCTGGGGTGTGGCTTAAAGATAGAAATCGGACAATGCTGCTCCAATATGCCAAACCCCCACCCTTCATGCACCATTACATTCCTACTACCCCCCTACATCCTTGTCCTCCCCTGAGGTTTGGGCTCTTAAGGACAGGATGGGGTGGAGCAACTGCTTTCTGAGCACTTCCTTTCACTGGTGGTCCTCCTTCCCAATCGATCCTTTTGACACCACTGGATGTAGTCTCAGTCGCTGACATCAACACTAACATGTACTACAGACACACAGCCATGTTGATTCATTCATTATCTCTTTGTGTGTTTGCAGGTGAGAAGAGAGACAG
This sequence comes from Thalassoma bifasciatum, assembly GCA_008086565.1. Taxonomy (NCBI): domain Eukaryota; kingdom Metazoa; phylum Chordata; class Actinopteri; order Labriformes; family Labridae; genus Thalassoma; species Thalassoma bifasciatum. The sequence goes on along the minus strand of RPOG01003606.1, from coordinate 19,132 downwards.
AACTGAACCTGAGCCCAGATCCCACACAGCGAACCTTGTGAGATGCTCAGAAACCATCTGAAAGGTTAGTGTGTGTACAAACACAGAAACATGCACACAAAAAAAGTTGAGTGGCTGAATTAAGTAGTTTTATTTTCAGCAGAATCTGCAGCACTGCGAGGCATCGTGAGAGGTATTAAATGACCTTTTGGGAAGAGAAAAGAGCGTTTTCCTGACATTCTGGCTCTGACCTTTGGTTTCTCTTCAATCGCTGTAGCCCTTCAGTCCTGAAACTTGAACTTTAGTTCTCCTCTTGAGTATGGATTCATGTCTGATAGTTTGATTTCAGACTGGACTGCTCGGCCTTGTGGGAAACCTGAGGGGACATGGCTTATTTCAGATATGGTATTTATGAACTGTGAACATACTGAATACTCTACACTTTTTCTGTATAAACCTTGAATAGTGGCTTCTGTCTGTTTGCTTGTGAGTATTTATTAACCAGTGAAAGGACAGCGCAGCTGTACAGAGAATTTACCCTCGTTGATGGGAATGTAGGTCAGATATAATCTGTAAAATACAATCAACATTTTTTCAACCAGAGCGCTTCTAACAATCTGAATGAGTCTGGATTTAGAGAATAAAGAAAATCCCCCAAATTTCAAATTTCTTTGCTTGTTAATTAATTTATACTCTTTTTGGGTGTAATTTGTACCAAAAGATTGTATCTTGCAGCTGATAAATAATCAGCTGCCACGTTAAAGATTAGTTACAAGTCATAAATTATACATGATTGCAGCCAATTAAGAGCTTGATTTGAATATGTATAACTTATACAGCCATTCAATACCATGTGTAAGGCTTTTTCTGATCCTAAAACACATCATTGTTAAAGGCGCTGTGTGTATTATTTGCATTTAGCAGAACAGACTTGGTAAAAGTGGAGTATAATACTCACAAGAGTGGCTTAAGTGATGTATAATCACCTGAATATAAATACTTTTTGTAGAATCAACAAACAGAGCTCAACGTCTTGAATGTTTCTACAGTAGTGAAGCCTGGACCACACACATATTTGTGTTTCGTGATCTGTAGCAAAAAACTTGCAGATTTAAAGATGAAGATAAAGAGAGTTGCTGTACAGGAACATTTGTACTTATCTATGTGTTTCATTGCAAAAAAAAATTAGCAAACAATGGCTCATGTTCTTTGTAAAGTTCTTGTCCTAAAAGGCCACCATAGTTTCAGGTTCCCACACGTCATGGAAAACCTGGAAAATCATTGACTGATTTTCCAGCCATGGAAAACATATAGAAAATGGGAAAAATGGTCAAATATCCTGGAAACAGTTAAGTTATCCTAGAAAATTATGTGTCACCCCCCTGCATTTTAAGAAAATGGGTCAAAAGTTCTGTGCATACATGTCTGTTGTTGCCTTTTTTTTGGGCAACACTGACGTTCAACGCTTCTCTGCTATTCGCCAGCACAGCACCCCATGTGACACTACCAGCCAATCAAATTTACATCTCCAAATAGATTGACTCAGTCACTAGATTAAGCTACATTTCAGACTCCATTAGGAACTTTGCACTTAGCGACTGTCAGTCAAAAAGTGTTGCTAGTATTGGTCTAGAATAGTGTCTAGAAATGTTGTGGAAAGTGGGGACCCTGTTTTATCAACAGGAAGTCTGAGCAATAGAGGTTTCCTGACTTACTGACTTCTGTCATTAAGGATTCTAATTTCTACAAACTTTACCTTCAAGCATTTGACACTGAAGAACTCAGGGATCCACAGTGGTAAATATTCTAAATGGTTTTACGTAAACTTTGAATGATATTCTGTCAGAGTATGATTGAACTAGAGCTTTCCAGTAATGACACATTTAAATTTCAGTATTTGTTCATCCCAAAGATGCACCTCAGCTGCCCACTGAAGCATGAAAACCCACTCCTGTTTAAAACAGATTATTGGATTAATGGCTTAAAAATTGAAAAGGAAAAAAAAAGTAATCAGCAAAAAAACCCAAAACACCTAGCTATCAGAGCACTGCTGCTTCAACTCTCTCAAGAAATCAGTGCAGCCATTTTTAATCATGCACAGTTTAGTTATACAGCTTGGCTTCTTTTCAGATTACAAATTTTGTTTTATTTCTGATACATTTTAGATGAATATTTTCATTTATTTTAACATATACCAACATTTAACACTAATTTCAGAGCACCATGTCTCAAAACAGAATATTTAGTTTGGAACTCAGACCATTCATTTAAGAGCCACTCAAATACCTACACATTAGTTTCAGAAATTCACTGTTGAAAACCTGCTGACATGATCAAAAAGATGGAGCTGCATATTAGGTAAGCATTTAATGTGTTTTTCTGTCTTCATGATGGAATAAATATCTTTGTTTACAAGGGTTTTATGTAGAGAAACTGTGGGATGTTTTTTAGGATTGAGGAAAAATGTGCATTTTATATAAGCATTATACACACATGAAGTAGCCTGTGATAATCTAAACAGGATCCATGGTGCAGTCAAACTGGATGTGGGCTGCTGATACCATTGACATGCAGAGAACTGATCGCTGATTTTGTACAAAGGGATTTTCTCTTATGCAGAAGCGGCCTGTCCTACTTTCAGAGACGCCACCGCAGCCGAACCTGCTGTTCCCAGCTGGTGCTGCTTTGAAATACATCCCCCCACCCCCCCACTCCTCCTCCTCCTTCATCCTCCGTCTCCTCTCTTCTCTCCTCTTTGCTCCTCCTCTCTGAGTCTGTGCTGAAGGCTCCACCCACTCCCGCACCCCCTCACGCCCCCCTCCTCTGCTCTTTGAGCCGCGTCCTCTCTGCGTCAGACAGCTCCATTCATGAAAAGTGTGACGTGAGCGGGTCTTCAGCGACTCGGTGACGCTGCCGGCCACCCACTCACGGCCCAGGTGCTGCAGGAGTTGGAGGAATGTCTGTCATCCTCTTGCCTCTGTCTCTTCTCTCCCTCCGCTTCTTCTTCTCCCATCCTTACTGCAAATCCAGCCTCCCGTCCCCCTGGCAGCTTTTTCCTTTTTTCATCACTTCATCCCAGCCTCAAAGCTGAGAGAGGACCATGAATCTGAGCTCTGTCTGCTGTGAGTAATCTGCTGATTCTCTGTCTTTCAGCACATCTGATACGGACATACTTTTATTTCTTCTTCTTTTATATCTGTTTCTTTTTTTCCAGTCTGTACTTGTAAACAGAGTCATTCTTGTGTGTTTATATGTGGGCTGTTTGTATTTGAATCAGCTGTTTGCTCAGTAGCAGTGCGGCTGCAGGAGTGTGTGTTTAGCCGTCGTGCGTCGGTGCGTGCAGGAGCTATTTTGGGATCAGCGGTGATGCTGCTGCTGTTTTTTTTTTTTTTTTTTTTTTGATGCAGTGCTTCTCTGTGCCCTCTGAAGGACAGGTTGAGTTGTAGGTAAAGGTATGGACCAGCAAAAGTCATCCTCTGTCTTCTTGATGTAACAGCCAAATCATCCTCTAAGGCATTATTACAGCACAGCCGTCAGAGATGAAAGACTTTTCTGGGACACACGTGTACCACGCACAGCCCAGTTATGTCAGTATATGTGCACATAACACTTTCATTTTCTTATGCCTTACATTCTCTTCGTCAACTATCTCTAACATCATTTACTTTTCTCACTCCACTTTGCACCTGCATCTATCTCTTTATTCACTTGGCTCAGCAGCAGAAAACTGTAAGTGTTTGTGTGAGCGTGTGTCCACCTCTGTCCTCTGCTGCTAAGCATGTTTATATAACCACACTGGATGAGTAGCCGGCAGCCGGGCTTTGGAGGAGAGGAGGAGGAGGGGAGAGCTCCATCCATCTTTTCTCCGCTGAGAGTTTAGAATAATGGTTGCATATTCACATCCATGAGGAGGATTTTTGATTTCTTGCGTGTCTGACTCCAGCTGCATGGGTTCAGGGTCTAATATTGAAACATAGATGAGATGCATGCAGGGATATAATGAACCCAGCAGCTAATAGAGGCACTAATGTGTATTGATTTTTTGGCTTTCTGCTGTGGCAGAGTGTCTTTAGGCAGAAAAGAAGAACATGTCGTACAAAGCCCACTTCCTCTTGTTAAACCCACAAACCCCCTCCTATGTAGATTTGTATATTTTCATATTACAGCCATTAAAACGGTGTCAGTCGCAGCCAGGCTCTCACAATATGCGTGTTGGTCTGTTGTGTCACTTTTTGTGTGTCTGCCTCTCTCTTTTTGCTCCTTGTTGTTGCGGAACAGGCAGGCCGTCCCTATTAAAAGAGCACAAGGGGGATTGTTGTGGCAGCAGCTGCTCTGGTGTGCAGCGTCGAGTGTGTGTGTGTGTTTGTGTCTGTCTGTGTTTAAATGTGTGTGTGTGTGCTGCTTTCTCCTGGCCGTGCGGGGCAGACAGGCCCAGTTCACATGGAGCCGGCTCCTCTTGTGTCCTTTGTTGTTGCTCTGGGAGTCTTTCCCATTGGAGCGTGGACGGTACAGTATCACGCCGAGAGCAGCCAGCAACACAGAGAGACACTTTTCTCCTTTTCATCCTTTTTTTTTTTCTCCTCACTTCTCTTCGCTGTTTCAAGCCACAGTACATCACAAACCCTCCACGTCTCTTTCTCCCTAATCTTCTTTTCTTCCTCCACTTTTCTCTTCACTCACTGTCTGCTTGGTCTCTGTTTGCATTCACCGCCTGTCTGGATGAATCTGGTTAGACTTCATAAACAGAGCGCTCGAAAGCTTTACCATGAAGCAGCTCCAGGAACAAATAGTCAGTTTAGCTGAAAAGGCCAGTTCAGTGTCCCTGTGAGCTCTTCTGAGCAGAGTGTGTATGAGAGGTTGGCGGAGGCTGTGTGTCAGGGTTGGCTGCAGCCTCTCTGAAAGAGAAGCTGGAAGGGGAACGTGTGACGTGTTGATGGCGCACACTCTTTTCTTCACTTATTCATTTTTCACTTTTCTGGCTGGTACTGGCTGAGGCTATTTGGGGCACAAGTTACGTTTGTGAGTGTTTGAAGTGCCAATGATTCACATGCATGTTAAAGATGCGTCAAAATAATGGCGTGAAACTTTGGGACTTGTTAACTCAGTTGTGAAAGCACGACTTTCTTCGTTTTACACTGAGGCATTGTACTTTAGAGAGAGAAGCCAGTGTGTAGCTTTATTTGTTTTTACACTCTGTTATCCTCCTATCAGCCATTTGTTGTGGAAGTTTAATTGATCTACCTGATGGCTCTGATCTTCCTCCCTGAAAAATACAACATTTATATGACATCAGAGTCGTTTCAAGAATGACTCAGTATCCAAAATGCTACAAGTTGATATGTCCTGAAATGTTGTGAGGGTGTCTGAGAGTATGTCAGTGTATTCAAGATCCTATAACATAATCATTAATATTTAAAAAATGTTTGCCTCTTCTCTTCAGCAGTCATGTACAGTTAGAATGTCTTAGAGAGAAAGAACAACTGACATAAGGGCCATTATCTTTAGATGATAACCAAATGAACAAATTAATAGAAAGTTTCAACAATGGTTGTCCTCATTTTTTGGAAGACACTTTTATTTTGAAATTCCCTTTGCTTTCCTGTTTCACTTGAACTTGCAAACAAAACTTTGGCATGCAAATGCCAGCAGCAGGGGAAAAAAAGAGGATAAAAAAACATTCTCCTTTCTCCCTCAAGAAAATGTCAGCAAATAATTTGAATTTCTGAAAAAAACCATGAGCAAACTTGACTGGGCACATGCCATATGCAAACATTGAGAAGATGAAATACACAGGAAACCAAGCTGACCAACTTTCCACACAAAAGCTGGATCACAAATATAAACTGTCTTGATCCAAGTGATGAGTAAACTGTAGTGCCTTCATCGTTGTGTTGGGAATTTAAAGGTACTATTATTGTGAAATGATAAAAGATGTTCTGGTTTGGACCTGAAAAATGTTGCACTTTATGGTGAAACACTTGTTTTTATTGAAATGTCAGAGATATTTCAGCTGTAAGTTTTCAAATCGGATTAAATTTGCCTCATAATCAGAATCTGATCATGGCAGGCAGTGTGATGTATTTAATGTTGTATTATAACCCAAAAAATGGATTTACAGTCTTAAAACTAGTATATCTCCACAAGGAAGCTTAAGAAAATGCACCATTCAGTGCTGTCACATCCCAGATTAGAGAAATGCTCTTTTAAATTTAACTAGATTTTACGAAACAGTAAACACTCTCTCAAGAAAGTTGGCACTTTTGGTACTTTCTGTTTTTTATAATGGTATTATTATCAAGAAATAATGAAACACAGTGGGCTATGAGTCTAAGGCCTGCTTCTCTCCACCCACCTCCTCCAGGTATTTGAGCTGCCTAGGTGAGTCACCACAGGAAATTGGAAAAAAACAGATTACAGGAAATCATCAACCACGTAACAGCAGATGCCTAAATGCTTAGCCAAAAATTGTTTATTTCACCAGGCCCAAACCAGCAGCAGATTATCATTCCAGCCCACCTTCAGCTGACCATACAATCCCTCTGCTGGCAGGACTCACAGCCATGATAGTGAGGGAAAGCTGATTTAGACGTCAGCCCACATCCTGACAATCAAATCAGGTTCTGGCTGCTCTGTTGGCACTCCTATTCCCCCGGTGTCTGTGTTGCATGCTGACGTTGCTAAATATATTCTAACTGCATTATGAACTAGAAATCCATGTGCAGTGTCTCATTGCTTGTGTTTCGCGGTAATCAAAGTCCATACTCTGCAAAAGAAACAAGTTTAGATAACTGAGCTTAACTGTGACCCAGAGGAACTCACACACAGACTCTGAAACTTGTATCCAGGCTATTTCTGTTTTAGAACTTCTTTGTTTGATTGTGAAATGGCTGAACGATTTTTTGTATCCTGATTGAAATGGCAATTTCAGACTTAGTGATCAAGTGATTGCTAAAGCTGCAATATTTTTGCTGCTTTCCTGACTGTCCCAGGATCTGTTGTGTCATCTGTTTTACCCACACGTGTCTTGAGCGTAAGACTGTTGGGCAAGATCTTTTATTTCTAGGGGATTATTGAATTTTGTTTTTCTAATAATTAATTATACAACTTTGTTTTTTTGGTGTTTTGTGTTTTATTTACCCTTTTAACTCAACACAATATGGATATTTCAGACTACAACTGCTACTAGTTGAGGACTTTAAAGAGTGTACATGCATGTTTTTTGTTAATGAATACATTTGGAAACAGTTCTTACCTTCAGTTTTTCTCCTTGCATTAGAGTAACAGCTTTAAATGTTTCAATGGTGTGATGTATTTTTCTGTCAAGTTTGTGGCGATTGTTCTTCATTTTGTAAATACTTTGCTGAAACTTAATTTGAAGAAATTTCCAATTGAAATTACAATATCTGCCAGAAAAATGGCAATTCGATCTTTTCGATTTTAATTTACTTATTTATTTCAAACATGGCAAACTAAAAGCAAGGAAAAAAGGAAAAAAACAGTAAGAAATACAATAAGTGATAGTCAAAATTACAAAAAGAAATAACAAAACAAGACAGTATCCTAAAACTGCGTTTTCTTCTGTCTCTCTGTTAACATTCTCGAAAGAGACACCGTTAAACTCTTTATTCTTATTTGACATCATTGCACAGAATTAACCAATATTTAGCAACGTACTGAATGTACAGTAGATCATACCAGGCTGAAATGCTGCAAGACACTTTGGACTTGATGTATTTGATGTGAGGTTCCTAGTACATTTTGTCATCTATTATCACTCTGTTATTTATTTTTATGTCAGTGTTTTCACCCTCCATCTGCACACAAACTAGATTGTTAGATTTACAGTTTCCAAATATCATGATTTTTGTTTTTCTAAAATGGTTCAGCTGATTGTTGAATAGAAACAGTAAACACAACCAACAGGAAACACTGTGTCTGCTTCCACATTAGGACTTCCACATTAGCTGGGTGGATACAAAAAAGCACCCCCAGGCTTTGTCCCCTCCCCAAACCTGAGTCTTAGATTGGAGCAAGTGTGACTGGTAGCAGAAGGTCAGGATGGATGCTGTGTTGACATGGTAACGTGTGAATGATGAGGTGCGAGAGGTCCTAAATTGGTCCTGTGTTGTTGGCGCAGCTGTCACCTGAAGGGAGGTCCCCCCCATGGGGCCCAGCAGGGCTTTCCCTAATGAAGAGCAGAGTGATGGGGACACAGATGACGCTGCTAATGCCTGAATGCAGAGTGTGCACCTGCATATATGTCAACAATCTGTGTGTTGCTACTTCAGTGTGCTGTGGAAGGTCGCTGGATGGATTCAGTTCACTGAAACACAATCCAAACCAGCATACTGGCCTTTGCTGACTGGCACTGAAACTTCCCCCTCCCTCCCATCCCTAGTGGATTGCTGGGAGTAGTGGGATTATTGGATCCTGCCAGACACGCCCCAGGCTTGTGCATGTGTGTGTGTGTGTGTGTGTGTGTGTGTGTGAGCACGTGTAAACTCCAATCCCCCTCCAACACCAGCTGCCGCACACACCCTCATATAAAGAGTTGTACAGTTTACCAGCAAAGCCTGCACTACATCTTTAAGTGCGGTCTTATAGCTGGGGACAACTTCTCATGATGCTTTCTGCCGTTGGTCATTGACATCAGGTCACTTTTTGAGAGGAGAAGAAAGAAAGGAAGTGTGTAGAGGGGTATATGGAGGGGGAAGCTGAATAGGGGCTGTGTTTGTTCAAGCTTGTTTCTCGAGGCCTGTAGAGGGATTAAAGGATCAGCCCCTGATCATTTCTCTCTCTCTGTAGCTCTTTCTCTCTCTCTTTCTTTCTCTGTTCTGTTCATTTTGATGAGTATCTGAATTGTTTCGTTCTCTGAGGCAACATCTACTCCATCCAAACATGTAACTTATCTTTGCTTTTTGTTACATCAACGGGCGTTGCGTTGCGTAATTAAGGTCACTTTCAGAAAGTCCTGTAAATAAATGACTGTAAATGAAACCTCGAGCCCTTCTTGATACAGCACAGACATTATTCATTGGTTTCTATGCCCATAGAGATCTTCCATTAGAGATTAATGGGAGCAAGAGGTCTGTTTCCTGCTCTTGGTGTCAGATATGGACACATAAGAGCTGTCTTGATTCGGGATAAGACTCGTCAAAGAGCGATCACAGACTTTAGATTTTCAGTCCGTTTGTGCGGTGTAGTTGGTGTGAGATGGGATGATTTTTTATTTTTTTTTTAGCTGGATATGTAGTGGCTGTTGTGCGTGCAAACTTGTCTTCAAGTGCGTGTTTCTGTCCAGTGGACCGCATCCACCCACCTTGGCCCACGTCAGAGGCCCAGCTCAGAGAATCGCCCGTGGGATGGAATTACAGCTCGGGCCTCTTCACGAACAGCTCGATTGTCTCGGCTGTGGAAGGGACGGATTTATTGGATACCTGAGAGAGCATTCTCTCCTTCCCCTGCACTCTCAGCAACCTGCTTAGAGACAGGCCTGCATTATAGATGAGCTTCTGGCAGCCACTACACTCTCACAGCGCTCCGGTTACCCCCTCAGCAGATACAGTATGTAACATGTAAGCAGCATCTGTGTCTGTGGACCAGTGGAGTAGGATGCAGACCATGGAGCTGTGAGCATCAGGGACTTTTTATGTGTCCTTCCCTATCTGCCCTGCTTTTTGTTTATGGGCATAAAAACAAACGTTATGTGCTACTGGGTTATTGACGGATAAGACTTTTGAAACAACCACTTTCAAAATACAAAAAATTAGGATATGTATTTGACCACTGTTCAAACATTTGGAGTGTACATGCATTTATGCAAAAAACCCAGTTACGCGATTTTAGTGTTTTTAAAACTGAACTTAAAGGATAGCCTTGAAAAAAGTTATTTGAGATTACCATAATTTTTCTCAAAATAAATATATTTCTTAAACATTGCTAGTTCAACAAGTATCAGTAATTAAATAAACAGTTAAAGAAGTACAGGTATATAGATTTGCAGATAAAACTTATTATTCACAGTTTTAGGGTGGTCACCCCACATGATGCCCAGAAGTGGCTATTTCATTACAGTGGTTAAAAATTAGGCTTGTTTGCAAAAAATGAGAAAAACTTTATGACCTTCCAGTTTTTTCACATGGTTTCTCAGATGTGTCTGGTTGATGAAATACCCCGTCCTTGAGGTAGTTTCAAAATTAAAGTCCCAAAATTGTGTTTTCCTGATGTTCGCCCCGAATGATATTTCATATAGTGAACAAATTTGAACAACATTGGTTTTTATATTATGATGGAAATATCAGTGCAAATGTTTCATTATTCTGGCAGTGAATGCAAACATGTCTTTTCTGTAATTTGAGGGGGGTTTTTTTCAACGGAAAAAGTCATTTGAACAGGCAAAGTAGGCGTCACATGATTGACCCTACTCCAAGACAGTTTGAAATTATTTCTTTTTTCAACTGCTGATAGTTCACACCCCATAACTTGGTTGGATAAGAGATGTCACAGTCCTGTGAGTCCTGATGTGGAGTAACAACAGCACTGGGGGCTACACCCCTCTCTCTGCTCCAGCTCCTCTGAATACACTTAATTAATGACACAGCAGACGGTCCTTGTCCACATTAATCTATCGCACATAACAAAGAAAATGTCAACAGACTCTTGTTTCACTGGTTACATAATAAATGGAAACATTAAAAAGATGTATGAGGACAAGGAGCCTAGTTTGCTAAAATGTGAAGACGTGCTCAAAAAGCAGGAATGAGAACAACAGCTCAGGAAGCTATAGGTTGAGTTCAAATCATGTAGTCCCAGAATCAGTTTTTAGATGAAGTAAAAAAGTATCCAGAAATCTTTGACAGTTTAATGCACATTTGGAGCTGGACTCATGGCTGTTTCAAAGCTTTGCAGCGTTTCAGCTGTAATGTTATCTGCAGCAGAGAGATCAAAGCTGAATTGTACTTTGGCCTGTGCCAACAGGAAAGGCTGTGTGTTCATGCCATTCTTTCCCCGCAGAGGGCAACATAAATGAAGTGTGTTTTGATTGGATCTCACAGCTGCCCTTTCCCCTTCAGAAAACTTCCACGTAACCAAAGCCAGCTCACTCTGTCTCCTCCCTCCTGGACTTTGATCTTCTGTTCCCCACTGTACACACTGTACAGCTGCTAACTGTACAATCTCCCTCTCCCTTCAACCCTCCATCAGTCCTGGTTTTCTGCCGTCCCCTCCAATCTTGATTGGATTTCTAAGGCCAAGTCCCCATGGGTTTAGAGAGGAAGGGGGGAAATGAAGTGTCTGTTACAAAGCATTTGATACACTGCTTTGGAGAGCTGCAAAGATTGGTAAACAAGTGCAGCTAGAAGGAATAAATGACCATCTGTTTGTCTGAAAACATTGTGTTGGACATTTGCAACAAATTGCAGCCCCCATGTGCAGGATTTAAACATCTCTGAATTTGGCAACTCTCCTGCTGGTAGAGCTGAAAAGTCAGGGAACAGCCACAGTGCTCACTAATACACTCACAGAGATGAGGAAGAGGAAGGGAGGAGGAGAAATGTCTCTCCCAAGATTTTTATTTTCTCTCTAAACAGAACGAGTACATGTTAATTATGTCAGATTAAGTATTTCCTTTTTGATATATCTGTGTTACTGAGAATATCATTTTTCGTTTTCTATCAAATGCAATATGTCCACTCTTTGTCAGCTTTGTAAACAAACTTCAAAGTCAACAAAGATTGTGTCATGGTATTTATAGCTTAGTAAAAAGTAGTAGGTGGACACTGAGTTGAGATTAATTAGTCACACATTACAATCACAGTTCATCCATGTATGTGTTTTAATCTGTTTGTTTTTCTGCTACTGTGAGTCTTTCTCAGTTGCTGTGTTTAAAAGTTTTTGCTTTTGTTTTTAAAAGTTTTGCCTCTAGTTTTTCAGGTGTAGGGTGAAGTTCACTTGAAACTGATTCATATTTGTTTATTATTTTGGCATAAATTTGAAGCACACTTGGTTTTGGTATAGCCATCATATGTTCTGGTTGTTCTCTTAGCTGAACTTAACCCCTTGATGACAGTTATCGCAAATTTGCATCATCAGATATTGATTCATGTTCTATGCATTTCACTGATTGTATGAAATGCACCATTGCAATATATCGTTCAGAGGACGACCTTGTATCTTTTATACAGTATTTTATAATTTAAAATTTATATCTTTTAAATGTGCTTTATTCAAATTTACAATCTCTCCTCAGTTTTGCATCTGTTCAGTACAATAACACACAAGACATTTTTTATAATCAATTCTGGCAGTTAGGGGTTGAAACATTAATCTGAGCAAGTGTTTCTCATATTTTGAGTAAAAATGTCTCATTAGGCTTGATATGAGCTACATTCAGATGACAAGTCTAAAGAAAGGTCTTCTTTCAAGATATCAAAAGACAAAAACGACAATTTAATTGCTTGTAACAAATAAGAATTTTTCCTGTCAAGTTTTCTGAAATGAAAATATTTTCATATGAAAAGAAGCAGAACAAGTTTATTTTCTTTACCTCACTGGTAGATTTTTCAAACTCTACAAGCAATTCAGTCATCATTTTTGTCTTGAAATAAGACAGTTAAATGAATGTGTCAAGTGAATGAGGGTCATGTCCTTTGTGACACTTCTTACAAAAAACAAAACATAAAGACCTGCATGGATTTCAGTTTTTAACATCACCCAGTTTGTCTTTTTTCAACATTACAGTATAATAATGACATCTCAATACTGAACATTGAATATTTGTGCAGTATGAGAGATTATCCTTATGACATTTTGCTTGGACCTTTAGGAAATTTGCATCCCTCTCTTGACTCTGGTCCAGCAGCGTCTTGTGTAACAGACCCCGGCTCTGCTGGTCAAAGCAGTGAGAATCGGCTGTGTGTGCCAGATGTTTTGCTCTCAGCTATCCTAATACACAACAAGACTTTTAATCCCTGCTATACTGTTTTTGCTTGACATAGCACACTGTCAAGTCATGGGTGTGTGTTTGTGTTATGTGTTTTGTCAAACAGTTACATTATTATAACTGTGCAGTGTCTTTCATTCAGCCGTGTATAAATACATTTATTTTATTGTGCTTTCTTCAGCCTGCTGTGTTTTCACTCTGCGGTTAAAAATAATCATCATTGATTTAAGCTTTCACTTTCCCACATCTATGAGAGGAAATGAGTTTTGCTCCATCTTTGTAGACATAATGATGCCCCATGGCAGCAGTTATGGTGGTATTTATGTTTTCAGAGGTGCCTATGATCATCAAAATGGGTCGAACTCAGTTTCCTTTTTGTGAATTTGCATTATATATTTTTTTCAAAGCACCATTAAAATTTGATTTATCTGTCTCTTGTTTCTGCAGGTGAATTTCAGCATTCAGAAGAACCAAAAGCGTGTTAAGACGCGCTCCGCTCATCATCCCTTGGCAGCCCATGCACATGCACGACACCATGGGCAGCTCCCCCGAGGTGCTCTCCTGGACTTCTTGCCCCAGTCTACTGGTGGGAAAGCTGAAGGAGGAGCTCAAACTCACTGTGGTTGGGGACGCAATGAAGAAATCAAACTCTCCCAACTCCCAACCTCAGCCCCCACAGGCACCTCCATCCAACCTACCTCCTCAGATCATCACAGACCTGGCCCCGCCCACACACCTGCCCGTTCCCCTGCAGACACCAGGGCAGGACGAGGACTCAATGCTGGGGGGTGTAAGTCCCGCCAACATTGCTCTGAGCGTGGACTCTACACGGAGCGAGGGGGGGCACTTTGACAATAGCGTGCTCCAGCTGCAGGAGCACGACAACGAGGAGGCTGTGTCCCCGGCGTCCTGTGAGCACGGTGGGTGTGGGAGTGGGCAAGAGGAGCAGATGGGTGAAGGAGGGTGTCCCATTGACCACAATGGAGAGGGAAGGCAGAACCACCCTCACCACCCTGATGACATCAAGCTGCACTTCCACAGAACGGGGCCTGGCTCAGGTGGATTCTTAGAGGGTTTGTTTGGCTGCCTACGGCCCGTCTGGAATATCATCGGGAAGACGTACTCGACAGAATACAAGCTACAACAGCAAGGTGAGCCTCTCTCTTAATGCTCTCTACAATGAAAGAGCCTTCTCTAACCCACAATCCCTGTTGTGGGTGAAACTGTACTGCTGTCACTTTGAATTGAGGTCGTGGTAAAGGTAGACTCACCTTGCTGCAGGGCTGCCTGCGCAGGCTGCACATAGAGGCTAAGAGCACACAGTCAGGACAAGTCGAGGTTAGACAGAACTGGGCTCAGCAAGCTAATATCCAAGTGGAGAGGGACTGAGATTTCACTGGAGTATTTTCTCCTCTCTGTTGGTTTAAAACCTCAGACCAAGAGTGGATAAACATATGACTCACTATTTATACATCTGAGACATTTATACCAGACATTCACAGGGCTAAAGATGTATTTTAACTCAGTATGGCTAAAACATATGACATCTACTGTGTGTGTTTCTGTGCTACTTTCTGACATGGTTCCTACTTTTCTAACTGAAGACAAGAATCTATAGGGAACTTTTTAATCAACTTGGTATTGATTTGTGGTTGGGTCACAACCAGCAGAGAATAAATCAAGCAGCAACATCCGGCTGAGGAGTTGAAATACTAAATACCCGTTTATCACTTTGTTTTTTTACACCAGATAGGAACAAACAAGCTACTGCTGTTTATCAGTGAGCTTCATAAGTTTGTGTTGGTAGATTGTGTTAGCCCTGGACAGATCCAGGTCACATTTTATCCCTGTTTCCAGTCTCTGTGCCATGCTTAGCTATCAAACTTACAGCTTTTTATATATCCTTCAGAACAGAAGAGCATCATAAACCTGCCGAACAAAAGCTTGGAAAAGAAATACATTTATTTCCAGAATTTGTTATTGTGTTCATTTTAAACAACACATGTGACAGCTTTTAGCATTGAAAAGCTACAATGTTTAACTTTTGTTTTAAAAAATGTGCTTTTTCTGTGTCCAGACATGTGGGAAGTTCCATTTGAGGAGATTTCAGAGCTGCAGTGGCTCGGCAGCGGCGCACAGGGAGCTGTCTTCTTGGGCAAATTCCGCTCCGAGGAGGTGGCCATAAAGAAAGTGAGGGAGCAGAAGGAGACTGACATCAAACACCTGCGAAAGCTCAAGCATCCAAATATCATCAGCTTCAAGTGAGTGCTTCTTAGTATCTCTTTGTTCAGACTCTACATTTTTTAAAATTTGAGTCATTGACACTCTGATTTGCTTATCCCAGGGGAGTGTGCACACAGGCACCTTGTTACTGCATCATCATGGAGTACTGCGCTCAGGGCCAGCTGTACGAGGTGCTGAGGGCAGGGAGGAAGGTGACCCCCAGGCTGCTGGTGGACTGGGCCTCAGGCATCGCCAGCGGCATGAACTACCTACACCTGCACAAGATTATCCACAGAGACCTCAAGTCTCCCAAGTGAGTTTAATCCATCAAGTGTATTAACATGACGAAATACTCTCTGGAGAATTCATTTTATTTAAATTTTTACATTTATGCATTATAAAAATCTCTAATGGTCTGAAACTACTTCAGAACAAAAGTTAAGTTTCTGATTAACTGTATCGTCAGTATTTTATAGAAAGGGAGTTGCTATTTTTTCTTGCAGTACAACAAAGTACAGTATGTTATCCTGGGTTGTTATTCAGCAGCTGATTTGTAAATCTCACGAAACTGCTTAGCAGCCTTGTTTAGTATTTTTTAGCCCAAAGCGACAAAACAATTCTGCCTTTCACATGTGGTTGGTCTGACATTCACTTTAAATGTCATTCTCAGACTGAATAAAAAGCAAGTCCCCATAATGTTTGAGTAAGACACAGTGTCCTGTCTCATGCTGCTCATCCTGTCTCGTCCTGTGCACACTGTAGCCCTGTTTTTTCTAATCAATATTATCATGCTGCGGCAGCGCTGAACACTGTATTAGTCAGCAGAACGATAGCAGGCTGAATGTGCTGGAAAGGTCAGTCTCATTTAGCTAATGGAGTGATTCAGATGCAGAAATGTGCTTCAGTCACAGCTCAGGCTTTTGAAATGCTACCAATAAAACTCATACCTCTGTAAAATCCAGGGAATGCCACAAAAAGAATGGCCAGATAGTTTAACCCTGGTCATTTGACCTGGGTGAATCTGAAGCTGAAAGTGCTCGGCCCTGATATGAGAGGGTTTACGGGAGTTTAAAGCTCACCAAACAGCCTAACAAGTCTGTGTGTGTGTGTTTTAGTGTGTTGGTCACCCACAATGACACTGTGAAAATCTCTGACTTCGGAACGTCCAAAGAGCTCAGCGACAAAAGTACAAAGATGTCATTTGCGGGTACGGTGGCCTGGATGGCCCCAGAAGTGATAAGAAATGAGCCTGTTTCTGAAAAAGTGGACATATGGTGAGTACTAAAATACCCTTTCAGTTCTCTTTAAACTCTTGTTGCGGCCAGTTAATGTTTTTATGTTGATAAAAGTCTAAATTTTAGTGTTCTATGTGTCAAGACCCAACTCACTTTCCTTTTGTGTTGCAGGTCATTTGGAGTTGTATTATGGGAACTTCTGACTGGAGAGATTCCCTACAAAGATGTTGACTCCTCAGCTATCATTTGGGGTGTTGGCAGCAACAGCCTCCACCTTCCTGTCCCCTCCACCTGCCCTGATGGCTTTAAGATCCTAATGAAGCAAACATGGTGAGTGAGGAGTAAGCACAAAATTTGGTAGAATTTGTGAGGACTGCATCAGTTCAGTATAAAAACAGCATCATTTATATCATTTATCTGATTCCCTTTCTCTCTTTTTCTGATTCCAGGCAAGGCAAACCCAGGAACAGACCTTCGTTTCGTCAGATCCTCCTGCACCTTGATATTGCCTCCGCAGACGTCCTAGGAGCTCCTCAGGAGACTTATTTTAAGTCTCAGGTATGTAACTGGAAATCAAAAACCTTCTTTGTAAAAGTCACACATCATTTCTTAATACATTGCACAAAAAAGGTGCAGTTATCATCCAAGACAGAATCCATGGGTTTCCAATGATTCTTCTAAAACACATGCAGTGACTTTGGCTCTGTTCATTAACATTACAGTCAGAATGGAGGGAGGAGGTGAAGAAACACTTTGAGAAGATCAAAAGTGAAGGCACATGTATCCACAGGCTGGATGAAGAGCTCATCCGACGCCGACGGGATGAACTCAGGTATGTAACCAGTTGAAGTGATAAAAAGTATTTAACGTTAACCCATTGATGCTACAAAGTCACAGCTCCTGTATCTTAAACTGAAGCATAAATCGTTGGAGTAAACATTTCCTGCTCTTTCAGGCATGCTCTAGACATCCGAGAGCACTATGAGAGGAAACTGGAACGAGCCAATAACCTCTACATGGAGCTCAGTGCCATTATGCTGCAGCTGGAGGTCCGA
Source organism: Thalassoma bifasciatum (assembly GCA_008086565.1). Lineage (NCBI taxonomy): Eukaryota > Metazoa > Chordata > Actinopteri > Labriformes > Labridae > Thalassoma > Thalassoma bifasciatum. The sequence goes on along the minus strand of RPOG01003606.1, from coordinate 1,700 downwards.
GAGAAGGAACTAATGAAGTATGTAAACAGGTTATCCTAGTAGTCATGTGCATGCTTTGCTACTATCCTGCTCCTTTCTTCATTATCAGGCCTTACAGGCTATAAATAAACTGAAACTTCCTCTTTCTCAAAGGCATTTCCAGTCATTTCTTTTTGAATTATTACAATAACACTATCAGGCACAGCAGCTGCGGGTGTACTCAGCTAGTGAGAAGAAAGGAGGAAACAACAGTCAGTGTTTTGGTTTGGAACAATGGGGCACTTCGTGTCACATAACAGACAATACCAGACAGGTTTTCTTTTATATTTCAGTCTCAGCTTCCTGTGATTTTTCTGTTTTTGCTTAGAATGACTGAAAAGTTAAAAAGACCTAGAAACAAAAACATTCAACTTTCTCCTTTACGATTTTTGCCTGTTTCTGCACCTATCAGCACCTCTTCACTCCTCTGATTTACTCTTGTGTGTGTTGTTGTGGAACTGTAGCACAACTTGTACCAAATAGGAATAAAAGTAGGTTCTGTTTACTATTATGCTCAAATAATTCCTGTCAACCCTGCAGGAGAGAACAGGCTGTTGAGAAGAAATATCCTGGGACCTACAAACGCCATCTGGTCAGGCCCATCGTCAGATCCAACGCCGTAGAGAAACTCATCAAGAAGAAAGGAAGCATCTCCCACAAACCAGGGATGCCGCCTGCTAAAAGGTCTGAAGCTTTGCTACATTACAAAGAAAAAAGTAAATGTACAAATCTCTGTTTGAAACCGCGCACTTTCATTGGCATTTTCATGAAAAAATTATTAGTTTTGCATTCATTTTTTCTTTAAATAAGTGAAAGGTAAAGGAAAAGTTGGATGAATAATTGAAGTTAAATTACTGGATGTATGTCTTTCAGGCCGGACTTGCTTCGCTCTGATGGCATCCCCAGTGTGGACCCGTTCCCCTCCCCGTCTCCACTGTCAGCCAGCCCAAAGGTCTCCACTCCCCCCGGCAAAGCCCGATACAGAAGCAAGCCTCGCCACCGCCGCGCCAACAGCAAAGGGAGCCACAATGACTTCCCCGGGCTTCTGAAACCTTTAACTGGTGCACCAGAGGACACCCAGTCCCTCCAGGAGCAGCAGTTCCACCATCACCACCACCATGCACCACCTGAGGGGCCCCTCCTTCCCTTGAAGGGCCGGGAGGAAGCTGTCGTGAACTGTGCCAATAACCTGCGCTACTTTGGCCCCGCCGCCGCCCTCCGAAGCCCTCAGACAGATCACCTGCAAAGGCGTGTTTCTGAATCCAGCCCCGACCTCATTTCCACTGCGGTGGACGCAGATACACGGCAGAGGACTTCATCCACCAGCTCCAACCCCGTCCCAGGTGCTGGTGCTGGTTCTTTGTGTCCCTGCTGCCAGGCCCACCCCTTCCCTGGATGCCTTCACTGTCAGGAGACGCCTCCTGTAACAAACCACCCAGAGTTACCTCACTACTCACTGCTTAACACCCAGGAAAACACCCTGTCCTCTTTAGTGGTTCCTGGCAAAGACTCTGCTGCAGATGGAGAGGCCACAAAGAAAACTGAGCCACAGGAACAAGACCCATCCCAACAAACACAGAACCTCTCCACTGCACTGCCTCGCATCCTCAGGCCCCTCAGGAAGGTGAGCACAGCTGCAGGCTGCACATGACTGACTCTGTGAAGTGTGTGTATGTTGTCAA